>JANBOJ010000066.1:0-61515 GCA_027574685.1 Coemansia erecta | reverse complement strand
TCCATCAAAAGTCCTTCAAGCTCGGCCGGTGCTACCTGGAAGCCCTTGTACTTGATTAGCTCTTTTTTGCGATCCAGAATAAAATAGCGTCCATGACTGTCAACATAGCCAGTGTCGCCGCTGTGAATAAACCCGTCCTTATCAATAGCCTGAGCCGTTGCCGCAGCGTTGTTGAGATACCCCATCATAATGTTTGGTCCACGCATGCAGATCTCGCCTATCTGGTTAGGTCCCAGCAAGCTCCCAGCATCGTCAACAATCTTACACTCCATTGAAGGCATAAGATATCCTGCCGACCCGACAGCCACGGCCTCTGTTAGTGCACAATGAGTTACTGGCGAAGCTTCACTCATGCCGTATCCCTAAATCACGATACACTCAGGACGCTACTGTACTTCAGACTGCGAAATACAGCATCAGCCGGTTCTGACTGCCGATAAAAGGCATTTACAACGCTTAATCAGTATATTTTACGACGCTATTGCGTCTTCAAAAATGCATTTTAGCCACTACCCTTACATGCTGTTTAATATGGTAAAAAGTACATTGTATAGATTTGGTTTCTATGCCAGGCAGTGCAGCTGTGACATCTGAATATTCACAAGCAGCTGGATCGGATGACAGAGTCTAGTTTTGTCGCTCTCCCCAAGCTCGATATACCGATACCCTTCCTTGAGCGAATCAATCGAAATGCAAGTCGATGCCAGCTCCGTGTCATCGTCGTATATCGACATACGCACAAAGGAGATATCCGGATCATTGATCACTCTAAACAAGCTGGCGTTGCGCCACCGCACCTCGCTTCCGCTGACCACCCCGGTCTTGGTCACATACCGGCTCTTCTTTGGCTGCACATCACTGGTCAGCGCATGCATAAGCGGAGTGGGTGCTGGTGGCGCAGCTGCCACAGGAGAAGTTGCGTCGCTGCTAAGCGCAGATCCGAAAAACGGAAACGACAAGCTGCTCCCGCCAATAGGTTGAACCGGTATCTGTGGCCCGATCAAAGGCGAGTTGGGCATTGTGCCGCTACGCGATGGCGCGCATGACGGACCACGCGTCCCTGAAACGCCAAAACCTGCGCCGCTGTTGCTTGAGCTGCTGGAAGAACTGATGGATGAAGCTGATGAAGCACCTAGGTTGCTCTCCGATATCCACTCAACTTCAACACGGATACGACTGTTGATCCCGTGCATCTGCTGCCCGGCAATTCCCCTGGCCACCGCTGCCGTATTGATCGAGGATGCTCCAGCTGCTGAGGCTGCTGCTGCAGCCGCTGCAGCTGCATTCAGAGATGGGCGAATAACGGTTCCATTAGGAGGCGTGCTAGGCAGAGGAGGGCTTGCGCTACCGCCAAAGAACCCCGAGATATCACCTGAGAACATCGCGATACTCGATGCCTGCCGCGAGAGCGATCCAGGAGAAGACGTCGGGTCTCCGCCACTCCGGCTGCTTCTGCGGCTGCTCGAGTCTGACGCAAACGACGGCCTGCGATCAAGCATTCCACCAATGATAGACTGCCGCCGCTGAATGCCGCCGGGGTTTCCACCGCCAGGTGCACTGCCGCCACGCACAAGACCGTGGGCTGCAATGATGTTGATATGGATGGTCGTCCGCTGTGGGAAGTCCGACGACTGGTTTGCAGATGTCTTGGTCGCAGCCGATGTTAGCAGTGATATATACGATGGAGGTGTCGAAGCGGCAGACTCGGGTGCCTTTTCGTTCTTTAGCGTTCCCAGTGTAGACACCGATGACATGGGTAGCTGCGATGATGCGCCTCTTAGCTTGGCGGCAACAGCCGCGGTAGTGACAGTCTCTGGAACGCGCAGGTGCTTGGGTTTTAGAACATACCCGATACCGAGCGTTCGCTGGAACATGGCCTCGTAGATCTGCATGTGTCTGTCGCGCGTCTGGAAGTTCAGTGCTACCATCTGGCAGCCGGCTGACCAGTGAGAGATTGGGTTAAAGTTGGTCGATGTGAACCGCGAAAACCCTGGGTAGATCCGGGTCATTTGCATCTTGTTGAAGCGCGCAAACTGGACAGGCTTCTGGCGCAGCAGCTGGTTGGATGTCGACTCGGACAGCGATGTCACCTGGTTGAATGCAGGATCAGGAGCATCGTCATCTAGCTTTTCAAACGGAAACGATTTGCAATATACAATCAGCTCCGATAGCTCAGGTGCAACCTTGCGCTTGAGCTGTGCCACCGAGGCGCGCGGAGACACCGTTTTGTTTGTGTTGGATGTAGATGCAAGCTGAGAAACTGTTGCAGGCTGACCACTACTGCCAGTAGCAGCATTAGCAGAAGCAGAAGGGTTGGCATTGGATGATGCTAGACGCGGCTCTAGAACCTTGTTCTTGATAATGATTCTGTGCTTGAGCTCGTTTGGCGAAGGCAGCTGTGTCTCGCCCTCACCGTTGATTGGCGCAACGACAAGCATGTCTCCGAGGTGCTTGCGGAGGATTGTCGCCATGCGCGCTTGCTGAGGCAGGGAGCAATGCGTCTCGAATGAGAGGACGACAGGATAGGGCGATACGGCAAATGCATAGCGCGAAATTGCAATAATGACGTCCTCAAACAAAATCCGCGTAGTGCTACAATCAGTCAGGAGTGGAAATGAAATACAAGCAAGGGCAGTGCTCACATGAGTAACATGAAATGAAACTGGATATAGAACATGAATGACGCGGTATGTAGGCACAATGCTGCTGGTATTGCATGCATAAGGGCATGTGTTTGGTACTAACATGCGAGTATCCACATATATGTACAAAAATTAATACAATGACAGAATCCGGATACTTACAATGTGTGACCATGGCAGACAACAGGTTCTCCGCACCGTCCGTCCCAGCAATCCACTACAGACAATTGACAAGATGGCACAGGTTAGTAACTAATCGGAATAGGTGAATAACTCATGTACAACAAAGAGTAGTACACTCGCACTCAGAGAGTAGTCTCTGTATATAACTTACATTCGAGACACCGGCATCCGCGAAGGAGGGCGTGGACGTAGCCTTCAACCGTCGAGTCACCAACGAGCTGGTCGCCAGCCAGGTAGGTATTGTGCGACGAGGAGATAAAGTAGTCGTTCAGCGGCAGATCCATGTTCATGCACTCCTTAGCAGACTCATTCAGCGAACTCGGCGAGAGATTGCCGAGCGAATTGTCTGCCGACTGTAAGTACGCCTCGAACTCGTACGTGCTCATAGTCTGCTGGCCCGGATGGCTGGTAAACTGGCGGAACCTGCGACGGACTTCGGTGTCAGTAACGCTCTCCTTCTGCATGTCGCGGAGAAAGCGAGTAAACACGGAAAGGGTGATGCCAAAGGGCTGGCTTTTGGGTATGTCTAGACGCAGCGGATCCATAATATCCAGTGCGTCGTGCATAAACGCCTTCGAGGTCGCCATCGTGAGTTCCCCGACGTCGTCGTCGTCGTCGCTATCGTCGCTGTGCATGTTTTGGTTGTGCATGCGCGTGCTCTCTGTCCCCTCGAACTCGGCGGAAATCACAGTGGGCATGTTCATGTACGACAGCGCAACGTCGTGGTACAGCGTGTCGATGCTGGGCTGAGCGCGGTCCATTTTAAGTGTCTCTGCAACCTCCTTCACAACGTCTTCGCCGAGGAAACGCTGCGATGCCATGCCTTCGTTCGAGCGTCCAAGGGACGGCGGCTGGACAAGCGAGGTAAATGACGACGAGCGCGACGTGCTCCCTCCCGAGAACCACTTGCGTCCTGTGCTGCCCCGCATTGGCGAATTCGACGGAGAAGCAGCTAGGTTGACAGAAGAGGCAGCCAGCTCGCTGGCCACGTCAAAAGACATGATCGAGCTCTGGCTGCTGGCCGCGCATGCCTCAATGAACCTAAGCGACTCGGTGGCCGACTCGCCCGATGTATCCGATTCCCACCACTGGCGGTTGATGCTGATTAGGCGCCAGCGCTGATGCTGTGCCAGGGTGGTCACTGGCTGCCGGGTAGAAACCAGATAGGTCAGTGTATCGATCCACTCGCGAAAGGACTCGTTTGTCGGGGCAACGATGCATACGGTCTTTATGGCCATTTGATGATAATATACAATTGCAAAGAGGCGCTGCGTGCCGTGCGGAAGACAGCTCTCGTCGCCGACGGCCCATAGGGCTTCCTCGCCGACTCTGATCTCGACGATTCGCTCGAGGTCAACTACAATCCAGCATGCATACGAGAAACAAGCACAATAAGTATCGCCGCATAAATCAACAAGCAGGGTATCACACGGGGAAGGGGTGGGGTGGTGCATCGATATGTACAATGCGAGGATTTCGGGAAGCGTTACGGGTGTATAGCGGGTATCACCAACCATGTCGCAAAATATGCAAAAATAAACGGACAGGGGGGAACAGACACAGGCACCTCGCCTTATTGCATGAATAGCTAGATGTGCATATACCGAGATTTCTTGCGTGCATATCCCACTTGACTTTGGGGAGAAGCGCAAGATGAATTAATGTGCCGTGGGTAGGCAAATGCAGCAAGAGTGCACACTCGGAGGACAGGCAGAGAAACAAATCATAAGAGCGTCGACTCATGCCCGCACGCAGCGTCTGGGTTGCATCCTGAATGAAGAAGAAATACATATCCAGGGTGACAACCATGTACAACAACCGATTGTCTCGCATGTCCTTGTGCATGGTGAGACGTAACAAAAAAGGACAAAACAGGGGGAACTGGGTTGTGCCATTCGGGAATAAGGAGCGCCAATTATCCACCGCCTCATTACTTTTTTGACCAAAAGCGGATACAAAATGGAATTAATGTGAAACACATAATGAGAATATACCGCAAGGGGTGCGAAAAAAAATAGAGGGTTGTGCTACTTCTCCCGCTTGTTCGTTTTTGGGAATAATATGATTCTGCGGTTGCCTGCGCTGCCTAAATTGCCAATCATGGTGGCAATGTGCATGGACAAGGCACGAAAGTAGCATACGGATGTTGTGTCTCAGCATGGCAGCTGCCTGAACAATAGCTAAAATGATTGTGCTTTTTGATCCCTCCATTTATGTCCTTCTCTCTCAGTGCCTCAATCTCTCACATTATACATGTCAGCTTGAGCTGCATGAATGAGCAGATGAGATATAAACAAAAGGAGCAACTGTGAGCGGCAACAGTAGCCGATATTGTTTGATTGCCGCCGCTGCTGCTACCATTGAGCATGCCGATTGTCTGCACTCTTGGCTTTCTGGACAAGAAAATAGGAGTGGGCAATGGGAGGCGGGATATATCCATTATGGACGGGGCTTGCTAAATTGAAAACTCGGGACAAAGACGGCAGCAAGCGGCAATATAATAGTGCCATAGGCCTTGGAATATGCCCGTGCGCGGCAACAGGCAGCTAATGAGCGACTCGCGTGCGCGCACGGGAAAGACAAGCCTGTCTGTGCGACAAACTGGCCATGGTAGATGAATACATAATAAGGCATCATAACAAAAACAAGGTTGCAAAACGATGCACTAATACATCACATACTGCGCATTGCTAGACCAGCTGCTGCTGCTGCACAAACATGATGTGATGTGTGGATAGACAGCAGCAGTAGACATACAAGTTATTATTAGAACGTCTGAGCGAACGAGGTGGCTCCGGGAATGGTGTGGGGATGGGGAAGGCGCACATGTAGCCAGACGGCTGTGTGCAATCCAGCAAACGGGTAGATACTCGCTGGGGGGACTGGGAGGACAAGACTTTATTTTCAGCGACAACAGACATGTGTGCATGATTAATAAACGGCAAGATGCAAGTGTGGGAAAACGCAGGGGAAAAGTGGCTACATGGACCCCCCAAAATCAACACAACTTTTTTGGACATTGGCGCAACAGACATAGAGGGGAGGAGACCACATAGGCGGACAAGACGGCGCTTGAATGTCTAAATATTGTCTCTCGCACCGCATACAAGCAAGAATTGTTGGAAGAGAGGGTATGTGGCAATGCCAATGGCTGTGGTGTACTTACTGTGGGCGAGCTTTTTCTTTTTGCGCGAGTCCCATGTGATGCGCTGCTGGGCAATGTCTAAGCGGAAGTTGCGAAGGTGGGCGCTGCGAGAAGTCGTTTTGAGCAGCGAGCAGCCTTTGGCCATCTGATCAGGGATAAACGGCAGAGGAATAACGGCAGAGGGCCGGTGGTCAGCGGATATGTCACCAGTACGGCGGCTGCCTTCAGGATCCAATCGGCCGAGACATAGCGCAGCCCTGGCTGGATGTGTTGGATAAACCTTGGATGAGAGAAGGTCACGAGGGGGCGTATCGCTGCTTCCAATTGACCCGTCGCGGCGCCGCTGGCGCGATTCAGCGGTGCACAGCGAGCTGCCGGTCTTTTGCTGTGCGCCATTGCTTCCGCCGCTGTTGCTGCCACTGCTGCTGCTGCTGCCGGTGCCGCGCGAGAGCGTTGTAAGCAGACGTGTCGAGACCTTCCTGAAGCGCGGGAATACCGAGATGACGTTGCGGCGAGTGCACGACAGACAGGTCGCAGGATCATGATCTGTCTCTGGCTCGGCTGCGGCCCGTGCTGCTGATGTGTCTTCTTTGTTTAACGACTCAAGCTGATAGCGATCTGGTGGCGAGCTGCTTGTGCTGGCGCTGGTTGTACTATTGTTGCTGCCGAAGCTGCTGCGGCTGAAGTGGCGGTGAATCGGTGCGTTGCGCTGTGGCTCATCTTCCAACGGACTGCCCCTTAATGCTGTGGCCATTCGCTATGTTTTTGCGATGCAATATGCTATGTACTGTGTGTGTGTGTATGGAAGGTGAAGAAGAGGTTTGGCAAGGCGGCCAGATGGGCGTGATGGCTGTGACTTTGCTTGCTTCGAAGTGCTCTTTGTTGAGTGTGTTTTATAGCTAGTGCCAAATGCAGTGACTGCTCGTAGCAGAGTATGTAGATGATGCGTCAGCCCTCTTCTTTGTATAAAGACAGCCTGGGTACGTTTTATGTTGTTTTGCTGCTCTGGCAGAGACAGCGTGCCAATAAATAGTAAAGTCGGCTGGAAAAAAAAGAGCACACCGAGGTGAAGGAGAAAAAAAGGGGGGCGAAATAGAATTAGAGGTGGAGAAGAAAAGGGGGAAGGCCTGGCTCTAGCTGTGATGTGGTGTGGCTGGCTGGCTGTGCTCGGATTTCACGTTTTTATATAGCTTTTGAAGCTTGCTGCCTGCGAAAAAAAATGCTCAGTGATTGCCTGCTGTGATGAGGTAGGCGAATAAAAATGGGCGAGCGGAGAAAGAATGAGGGTGATTTGGATCGAGAAATAGCCCGTGCTTCCAGGAAAACAAAAAAGAGTGTTTTTATTGCGCTGGGTGAGCAGACGAGGCGGGTTGGGTGCAGATACGACTGTGGTTGTTGGCTAATTAAAGAGACCACCGCTCTATGTCTTTCAAAACAAACAGACCAAATGGAAAATGTTGGGTAGCCGTGCGTATGTAACAGAATCTGTACAGGTAACAATCGAGGGACAGAGTGGATACTGCTGCGCCAAATATATAAAGCGTTGGTGGAAAAAATATATAATGATATTTAGTGAAGACCAGAAACCCACTTCTAAAAGCGAGGTGGAGAAGAAGAAAATCGAGGGGGTATTAATATGCCCACCACGCCGGCCTAAAAACTTGTGCTTTTTGTTGACTGCACTCAAACCTTGTTATTTGCACCTGTCTTTTTGCATCGGTGATTGGGTGCAAAGGTGTGAAGAAAAATAAAAAGAAATACAGGGGGTAATGCACCCACCTGCCGTACACCATTTGAAAGCCCATTTTCCACTCGCTCTTTCTGTAACAGTTTGCATCTGCTGCACCCCCTCTTTTCAGCGTCACCTCTTGTCAGCTTATAACAGTTGGGCGTCTTTTTAAAATGAGCTGCTTTACGTGCAATTTTTCACTTGCTTCATTTTTTTTAAAAAGCAGCTGCCCTTCTGCTGGCCTGCTCAGTCAAAGGTAGACATTTTCTTTAGACAAAAGACTGCATTTCCCTCAGTTGGTTTCTTGAAGCAACGCAGAGAAATTATATAAAGAAAAAGTTTGGAGCAGGCTAGGTATATTTGTCGTAGAGCTCTGATTGCCAAGGTTTATTTTAGCAAGGAAATTCCTGGGAATGGGTCTGTCTTCCTGACAGCCGCTAAATTGGCTGACTGACTCTAGTGGCTAGAATTTTTTATTATTACAAGCATATGCTTTCATGCCTTCCCATCGTTTTTCCCGTCTGCAATCCCTTGCTGAAACAAGCAGACATTAAGTGCATGCATCTAGTATTTTTAACGGGAGCAATTCGATATGGCATATATTCTGCAATGTCTGAACCGAATGATTTGAGGAATGTGAGCATTTGCGCTCCACTCTGAGAATTTCAAATGAAAAAATTTTATAAACAGAAGCAGCACCCTTGTTCCTCTTCAGACAAGACGTTATTTCTGTAGAGAACCGACATGTAGTAAAGATTTTTTTAGAATAAGTATTGTATAAGAGTCCGCATGTGCGAGAGTGAGAGCTGGCTGGCAGATCCACGTTTCAGGAAATCACTTCTATTTTCTTATTAGTTTCTTGTCCGACGCCGGCTCAAAACAGGATACAAACGTAGGCATCGTGACGTGATGCGCAACCCCGAGAGGAGCAAGATTTTCGCGAGCCATTTGAAAAACTGTGCTTCGCGCACACATGCACATCGTATCTGAATGTGTATATTCTAGCATGCACTTGTTGTTGATGTCCGATATTGAGCAAATCGCAAGTGCTGGAATTACTTCTGCAAAGCCAATTATGACCTTATTGATGCGGAAGATCAACAATGTGCAAAATCGAATGAGGCGATAACGAAGCGCGAAAGTGCACACGCCTCAGTAGCCCCTCGTTTCATGCGAGCGAAATTCTATGCCTCTCCAAGCTCACCCAAGAAAAAAAAGATTTCGGGATTGCCACTTGCCTAGATCTGAACAATTACTGCTCGCAAATTAATTCGGATCAAATCAGTCATCTGCCGCAGTTCATTGTCGCCGTTTCGTCACCGAGGCGCCTCGCCGAGGCGTTATCCCCTTCTCTGCTTTCGTTTATTTTTAGATATCCGATATATACTTTATCTCGCTTCAATCCCTAAAATGGATGCCGGCACAGGAAAGCGGCTTGGTGGCCACAGCGACGATGGCATTAGCGATAGCGATATCCCCTTCGAGCCCAAACGGCAGCGCACATATCCTTACGAGGACAGTGACGACGACGACGACATGTTCGAGGATGTCCCGCCTACGACACTTTTAGAATATGGGTCTGACGACTCTATGCCTGATCTTGGCACGGTCGAGATAGTCATTGGTGAAGATGAATCGTCGTCAGGCGGCAAAAATCCAAGAGCAACGGTCAGCAGAAGAGCCAGATCCGTCCGCCGACACCATCATATGGTGGAATTGATCTGCCACGCCCTGATTGCGCGTATTCTCAATGACATATGCGCACAGGACGAGATTCTAGCTCTAGCCTTGTCATTGGTGCCAGAGGCGGTAGTCAAAATGGTTTGGGCTCACATGGTCCCGACTAAACAGCAGATCAGACGCGAGTGGGTTGCCGAGGACCTAGAATCATTGCTCGATGTATTTCATGACATTGCCCCTCGAAGCAGCAGAGAGCCTAGTCTTGCTCAGTCAAGTCAGCAGAGAAGCATCGAGGGTGACTTTGTGCAATTTATCTGCACACGTAGAGCAAATAGACCATGGCACCGCCCAATGCTGCTTGCGGCTATTCTGCGTGCCATGGCATTCGACGTGCGGTTATGTATGGCTGTCAGCCCTCCTCCACTGCGAATGACTGTTGCGGACGGGAACGAGATTGAGGCAGCAATCCGTAACCTAGATATTCTGGTTACTTCCAGCATTCATACGACACAACAGGCCAGAAAGCCTGTAAAGCAACCGGTATATTGGGTAGAGGTGTTTGATCCAGTTGGCGACAAGTGGATGCCGATCGACACCCCCAAGGAAGCAAGCACATATACGTACGTCTTGGCAAATACTATCTACGGCACAACATTTGACGTGACTCGACGATATTCGAAAGACTACACATACACGACGCTAAAGCAGCGTCTGGAGTCGGTTAGTGCCCAAACTGAGCGCGGCACATCCACTTGGTGGACACGGCTGCTCTCCCGCTGGGGCGGCGACCAAGACGATGCAAGCGAAGCCAACATGATGCAACAGAGGGCGCTAGAGACTGCCATGCCGCGACGCATTGCCGACTTTGCCCAAAACCCACACTACGTGCTTGAGCGCCATCTACGTCAGAACCAGATTATCCGACCTCGCCGCCCCATCGTCGGTCAGATACGCGGCGAGCCCGTTTTCCTCCGCGAAAACGTGTGTGCACTCCACTCTCAGATGGCATGGAACCGCCGTGGTTACCGAGTAGTTGAACCTGGGACACCTGCCAAAACTGTCAACGGATCTCAGCTTTACGGCCAGTGGCAGACGGAGCGCATTGTTGCACCACCTGTTGTAGATGGCGTGGTGCCTAGGAACGAGTATGGACGCGTAGACCTGTTTACTCCATCTATGCTGCCTGCTGGATCCGCCCATGTATGCGATGCACACGCTAAGCGTGTCTGCCGTGAGCTGGGAATCGATGCAGTAGATGCTGTCGTTGGCTTTGCCTTCCGCCGTGGCACTGCCACGCCGACAATCGACGGTATTGTGATTCCCGAAACAGCTGTCGATTTGCTCCGCGATGCGCTGCAGAACGATCGGCAGGCGCAGGAGGAACGCAAGCGAGCCAGCATGGAAGCACGCGTGGTGCACAACTGGCGCCGCTTAGCCAACGCCCTACGCGTGCGGGCCGAGGTCGATGCAGAGTTTTCTAAGCGCAAGCCTTCGGGTATAACATTTACAAAACAGGCTTCAGATTCGGAGTCTGAGGCCGAGCATGAAGCTGACACCCAAGGCGGATTTATTATCTAAGCTCGAATGAGACAAAAAATAAATCTTTGGCGTTACAGTCTCCCGAATTAGGTGAGCAACGCTAGTTGTAATGCCGGGATATCTTGGTCAGCTTCCACATCTTCTATCTACTAGTTCAATTTTTTGAATTAACATTGGGTGTTTCGATTTGTTTTACATAGGAAGCATAGCATAGGCGGCCATATTTCACACCTTTGGTCTTAAATCTTTTATACGTAATATGCCAAAGAGATCATCCAGGAAGAACCAGCTCATATCCGATTCAAGCAGCAACGCCACAAAACGTCCTGGCAAACCCCGCAGCCAAGGTCCTAAACCTAGGGGCAAGGACCGAGTTTTGGCCACAAATGTGCGAGATGAGAGCTTTGCTTCCAGCATTGAATGCATGCAGTACCTCCAAGGCCGGGAGTTAGCCATGGCTGAAATGATCAACAGACTGATCGAGAGTGAGCACGCGCTGAAACAGCTACATGATGACGAGATTTCGATTATCGAGCGCAAGCACATACACCTGCTAGAAAATGCAGCCAAAGCAGCCAGCCAAGATGCTGACCGAACCAATTCCTATGCCGAGAGTATCGAGTCCATTGCGGATAAAAACAGGCATACTCTAGATAGATATGCCAAGGAAAACGCCAAAATGTCAGAGTTACTCGTAGCAGCCAACGAAAGGGCTGGACACGCTGCGATGTGTGTTATCGAAGCTGAAAAGGCACAAGCAGCGACGGCCACTAATACAGCAACCGTCGTCAGAAATATCCTGGATACAGCCCGACAGAATGTTAAAGATGCTATGTATCGGGCAGAAATGGCAGAGGCTCGCGCTGCTGGTATCGAGCAAAAGCTGACTGCTGCTAATGAGAAAATCGGCGTTTTTGAGCAAGATCTAGAGACAGCCAAAAAAGACGCCACAGAGGCATCCCAGAGAGCGGAAGAGTTTGGTGGCAACTTGAGGGATTTGGAGCAGCGTTTTAATGAAATAGCGTCGCGCAACCTTAGCTGTATTGATGAAAATAAGGATCTCAAGAAGAAGCTGCACGATGCTGAGCATGCGCTGGCTGTCGCCGAAGAACGCACGGCCAGTCTAAATACCCTTTTCCAAGAGATAGGTCATGACGTATTGGCAGTGTCAAAGAAGATCATGACAGTAACCAGCGATAACGACGCGTAGACCACGTGTAACTAAACATCTTGTGGTTCAGAACAATATTATGACAAAGCATGAACAGCCAAAAGTCTAATGGAATTATAACCAATGTTTACTATTGCAGCAGATGAAAGAGGTCATTCAATGGCTCAGTCGTTCCATTTCTACTTCTTCTTGGAGGAGGTTCTGCCCAATGCAGAGTCGACATCCTGCTCGATCTCCCAGACGTGTGCCTTGAGTTCCAGATGGTCGCGGATCAGCAAGTCGTTCTGCTTGCGCCAGTCAGCCTTCAGCTGTGCTACCTGCTGCTGCGTTGCTCCGCTCTCCCGCACCTTTTTCAGCTCTGCCTCGACGCTTTCAATCTTCTTTACGTACTCCTTAACCTTGAGCGACGACTTTTCCAGCTCGTCAACAGAGTTAAGCACAAGACCGGTGGCCTTCTGGTATTCTTCGATCAGGTAGACAAAGCCGAATGCGCCTGCCGTAGTAACGCCGAGCAAGAAACCGACAACTCTACATAACAAAGGTGTAACTGGATCAGTATCGGTGTCTATTCATATATCCATGGCATCCCGCTTGTGTGCACCACCGTGTCTGATACTTTACCCTCCACGGAACCCGCCGATCGCCCGCTTCTTCTTGGGCGCTGCTGCGACAGGGCGCGAGGCAAGTGCCGACACTGCCTCGGCGGCCTTGGCTGTAGATTCGAAACGCCGACTCAATGTGCTCTGCAGCACCGCCTGCTTACCGACACGACCTGAAATACGCGAGAGCATTATTTAATTGAATGGAGGGATTCGTGTATTGAAAGAGAAGATAAATGAGCGATATTGTCGCGGAAACAGAAACCCCTCCAATGCTGGCAGGCAGTCTGAACGCAGCCAAAGAGATAATAGTCACCGCCTTGATTATAATCCGTGCTTTGTTTTAAAATCAAGCGATCTTTGATGATGGTTTGGTGGGGCATTTCGAGATCATGCCATTTTTTGGTCTCCAAATCGCCTAGAGACGAGTGTTTCTCCTGTTTCTCCTACCCCTTTTCTCTTTATCTCCTCGCCTCCATTTTTGTTTCTATTGTACATTCAGATGCTTACTCGTGGCTTTTCTGCGCTGGGCGGTCGCTCTGTTATTTTCAGAGCGCAGCTTCGCCAGAATAGACCACTGCCATCTAGTCTTGCCGATGCTTCATCAAAGCGTGCTAGCGTCACAGGCTTTTGCTCTGATTCACGCACCATTCAGCACCAGCCCGTCCCTCAAATACGGTCCCTGCATACGACTTTTTCGGCATTCAATGTATCATCCCCCTATTTCCGCGGTAAGACTGGATCATTGCCGCCGCAGCCTCTCTCGATCGATCACCCGTATCCGCAGCCACCCGCAGACAACCACTACACAATCTCATTCTACAGTTTCTTTGAAATACCCGAATCTAAAACCATGCAGCTTCGAGACCAGCTTCAGAAGGAATGGTCGCGCAATCTTGAAATTGTCGGCCGCATATACATCTGCGAGCAGGGAATCAACGCTCAGCTCAGTATTCCGGTGGAAAACACACACAAGCTGCGCGCCTGGCTCGAGGCTCATCCAGTGTTCTGCGGGCAGATTCCACGTTTTAACTGGGCAATCGAGCACCGAAAAGCTTTTAAAGCACTGCATGTACGCATGCGCCCACTTGTTGCTACCGGGGCTGATCTTTCGCTGGATGAGCTGAGCCATGAGCCCGAGTATCTCAGTCCCGAGCAGTGGGAGTCCGAGCTCCGCACAGATTCAGAGTCTGGACAGCCATTACTTATCGACATGCGCAATTCATACGAGTTCCGTATCGGCAAGTTTGATGGTGCCGTATGTCCCGATGTCGACACGTTCCGCGAGGAGATGGCAGTTGTGCGCGATCTGTGCAAGGACAAGAAGGAGCCTATCTACATGTATTGCACAGGTGGAATACGCTGTTCGGTTGCTGGTGCCATTCTAAAATCTGAAGGCTACGAAAACGTAAAAACGCTGCAGGGCGGCGTCATAGCCTACGGAAACCACATCAGAGAGCACCCAGATAGACAAACGACATCTCTGTTCAAGGGAAAGAACTTTACATTTGACAAGCGGCTGGGAGAAGAGGTTACAGCAGAGGTGCTTTCTAGATGCGATCAGTGCGGCGGACCATGCGACACATTCACCAACTGCGCCAACCGAAGCTGCAACCTACTGTTTATCCAGTGCCCCTCGTGTGCCGAGAAGCACGAGCACACCTGCGGCACGGATTTCTGCAAAGACAGAGCGCAGATGTCGCACGAAGAGCTTATCAAGAACCGAATCCCGTCGATCTGGAACTATCATCTCCGTGTCCGCCCAGAAAAAATATTTGGCCCCGATGGCGTAGCTCAAGTGCCGCCATCCATTGCTTCTTCCGATGAACTTGAGCCACAGCCATTAGAGGAGAAGGCATAAGCTATAACAATTCGAATACAAACAGTGGTTATCATCGTGCTTTATTCATCGCCGACAGGAACCTCCTCGTCGAGCACCCGAACCAGCTTTACTCTAATCTCTGAAACATCGTCGCCTCTGAGCACATCCTTGACAAACCAGACCTCGGTCTGCATCTGCATCATCTCGAGCGCACCTCGAATAACCCCGCACAGCACATTGCTGTACCACAGCCCGTCCTGCACAGCCTTTGGCGGAAGCTCGCAAAAGTCGTTCAGCGGGTTGTCGTCGAGAATAAGAGAAAACTCTTTCGAGTCTGCCGACCACCCAGAGACACTAGGTGCGATATTCAGAAACACCCGGAACCCAACTTTGGATATAACTTCGGCTGTCGTATGGAAATCGCCGCATTTCTCTATACCGGTCCTTGCCAGAATGTCGTCGATAAGGCGTACTCCGATATTGTAGCCCATCTTGTCCAGCTGCTTGTTTACGGCGCTGTAGTCTTCAAAGTCCTTGACCAGCTGGACCACCAGAGAGCCGTAGGTGAATATAAACAGCTCCGCGTTCACTTTCTCCACGTTATTCTTCCATGCCTCCTCACCAGTCGCCTTGAGCTGTTTAGCCATTGCCATTCTGGTGTGTCGGTTATATGTATTAGCAGTTTAAATAGATAGCTGAAGCAGAAGAAAAAAGGCAGAACGATTCACTTTTAACGACAGTGATGCTGTGATTTACTCGATACATGATCCTACCACTATATCCGAATTGTGTATGGGAAATCAGAGCGTGATGAAGCAAATGTTTATTGCGCACTAGTCTTTAGGAAGAGCACACATCTCGCACGAGCTGTTGGTAGACATGTTAACAAAAGTGCAATGGCGGCAGGCCCACGGCTCGCTGTTAGAGGCAGCAGCTGCAGATGAGGATGATGCCGCTGCGGCTCCGCTCGAGTTGTTTGTATCCACCGCTGATCCCGCACCATGGTTCAGATCCGAATCAGATGCTTCCCGGAGCATAAGCGCCAGCGTCTGCCAGCCATTTGACGCCATAAAGTTTCCAGCAAGCTGCGCTGCCAACTCGGGTGTATCCGCAGTAGCTGACTGTCCCATCAGTTTGATCTCATCTGGGCTGAGGATATCAAGGCTGGCCAGGTATACCAGGAAGTGGAAGTCTGACAGCAGGTTAGCCATGACATCTACGGAGCCGTCAACGTCCTTGATATGTCCTTTGACAAGTCCAAGTGTCTGCACCTGCTGAAGATGCTCGCGGTTTTCGATGCAAAACGGGCGCGTGGACTTGAACATTGGGTTTGGCTCGGAGGGGAATCCGTGCGTCAGGTTGACAAGCAGGTACTCGACTGGGAACGCCGGCTTGGCATTCGCAGTCACGGGCAGGTTGTACTCGTTCTTGTACGTGTAGAACACGTCAGGCACGTACCGTGTCTTGGTCGACTCCTGGACGCACATCTTTGATGGCACGCTGCTGGGCACAATAAGATCCGCTCTATACATTGCCATCGCCGAGTTCGATACCTGCCAGGCAGACACATCAATATCACCATCCTGATTTCCGCTCAGACAGCAGGTCACAAACTTGCTACCAAAGTGACCGTTCTTCGCCCAGCGGCAGGCATTTGGATGCTTGAGCTCCATGTATGCAGCAAGGCGACACTCGAGGGAGGTCAGGAAGTACGAGTTACCATGACGACGATAGAGAACCTTCTTTGGCACATCAGATGCCTCAAGATCGGTGAAGATCATGCCCACTGGCTTGAGTCCGCACGACTCGGCAACCGCGTTGACATGCGCCATCTCTGCATCAAACTCTGGGGACTCAAGAGCAAGGGTGACTCCGTCTTTCTCCCACCCCTGCTTGGGCTCGTAGATTGTCTCTACAACAGCCTTTATTCCCAGGGGAACGTTCGGCGAGCGCTCGTAGTGTCCGTACAAGAATCCAAACCTCTGGCATCCAGTCGTCTGCCAGAACGACAGCAGCCTTTCGATAAGCTCAGAGCTGGCAAACTCGACGTTGTCAACCATGCGGAACGTCTGTCGCTGGAGCGTAATCGCCGACGGCTGGCACTTGGAGCAGATGCCTTCCGGCCATGGTGCATGTCCGCCCTTGCAGTGTGCCCTGACGCGGTAGTCAGGATCTTCAAGCGGCGGCACGACGTTAGCTGGGAGGCTGCCGCTGATATCTCCATGGATCTTGCTCTCGGCGAGTACCTTGCGTAGGTATGCATGGAATGACATGTGTTTGATCTCGTTCTGGGCCAGGTAGCTGGCATCATATGGCTCGATAGGAAGACAGTATTCGCACATTGCGTTTGCGCCGTGTTTGCATAAGCCCGCATCCCGCTTGCGCTTGACAAGCCCGTCGTCCTTTTCGAGCTGGTTGTCTACCTTTTCCTGCACCACAAACGACGGCATGGCGCTGCTCTCCGCTCCCTTGCTGCTACTGTTGCTAGGTCCGCTGCTGGGCTCTACGCTCGGTCTCGCCGACGCTGCAATCGAGGCAAAAAGCATATCGCCGTTCTTGAGCCCAAGCGACACTATGCTCTTTTCAAACTCTGTCATCAGCTGCTTGCCGCCGACGTCGCGGGTAAGCAGGATTGAGTCGGGTGTAGGCGCCTTCATCATCGGCGCAAGCCTATCCAGAAGCTGGGCCAGAGTATCTGTAAACCCGACAGTGACGCGGTGCATTCCATCGGGTGCCCTGACTCTAATAATTACAGACATTTTAAGGCGGGCTTTGTAATTAAAGAAAGAAAATGGAACTGTTTGGTCGAGAAAAGAGAAAGGGCTGCGAGTAGCGCAAACTGGTGATTACGCAGGCATGTGTCATCATCGACTCGCTAAGCGAAAAAGCGCTGTTGCCTTTATTGCGACTCGGCTCGCGTATAACAATAGCGGGATCAGCGACGTCAGACTTTCTCCACACTGCAGATCAACAAGCAAGAAAAAAAAACCTAAAACCTCGAGTGCATGCCACTAGCTCAGTTATCGACCCTCTCTTGTTTCTGCCATTAATTCGTACAAGCTGCCATATTGGCGTACTATTAATATTACCTCGACCTGTTCCATAATACAGACATGGGCGCGAACGAGACTGTGCCGACATACCATAGCTTTGTCGATGGGTGCTACCTGCACCAGGATGCCTACAGTGGTGCAGCGACACTGGTGTCGTTCCATCTACTGCGCTACGCTCTGTTTACGCTGATGCTTGTAGTAGTTGGACCCTTTGTCTTCCGGATAGTGGCAGCATTCTTTGACCTCGAGCGGGACTTTAAGAGCATCGCAGATCATTTCGACGACGTCACCAGCGGTCTAATATACTCGTACATCCTGTTCACGCTGGGCAACTATGCGCACACCTTCAGCTGGGTGACTCTGGTGTTCTACTTTGTGGGGCTCTTGTGTTTCTGCGTGCTGGTCGAACTGCCCTTTATGCGCGTAAGCCTTAACGGCTGGCGCAGCTGGAGCACAGGTGCGTGGGCAGTGAATCTCGGCGGATTGGCTTTGGTTTTGGTTGCGGCAGGTTTCCACATCCGCTGGGCGTATCTTGCAGGCATTCTGCAGTGGTACCTGCCACTATTTGTTCTTGCGACAGCAAGTGTATGGTCGACTGTATTTGTAAAGAGGCTGCAGCATCATTGTATTGACAATCGCCCCGAGGGACTAGGCATTGAGCGCAGAACACGCCGTGCCGCTCTGATTCTATTCACACGCCGCAGTGCTAAAGCGCGCCGGCAGTACCAGGCAGAGCAGGCAAACCAATTGGAGCAGCTTCGTCAGCGAGCAGAACAATATGCTGTCAACACAGCTGCCGCCACACCATCGTCGCTGCAGCCTGTTGACAATGGCAATGACGATTTGGCCATAAGCGATCTTGACATTAGACGCTCCGATTCGCAGGGGCTTGGCGAGGGCAATCCAGGACAAAACAACGCGAGCAGGTCTTTGCTCAACATGCCAGTCGAGCCAAACCACCGCGAGCGTATAGACTCGCTGACGCACGAGCAGAAGAACGAGCTGATCGAAGGAAAGCTGAAGAACCTTCATTACTTGAATGTTCAAACCAACGGACCGCTCCCGCTGCATCGCCTGAATTTGCATCTGCACCACTGGCAGATATTCTATATCCTTGCCTTCTTCACCAGATTTGACGAGTTTGCGTCAAAAATGTGCGCCGGCGTCGTATTAGGCATCTTTACCCAGGGATATGCGGCATATGGCTTTGACCCGATGGTCGAGCGCAAATGTTAGTATTATGTGTACATTACTTAACCATTTTTGTACTTTTTGCATTCCTTCTACATGTAACCCACACTCCGAATCCGTAATCGCACCTTTATAGCAACATACATATTTAATACTAAACTATTATATTCCGACATCTTTGCGACATGCTGTAGGTCTGGCGGATACCAAAAGTCAGACGTCAAGCAAAAAGTCGAACTAAAGGCAAATTGTGAGAAATTCATTGTTTATTAATAAACTGTGAACATTTACTGGGTAGCAGCGGGCTTGGCGGCAGCAGCCTGAGCCTGGAGCTGGGCCTGCTGAGCCTGAGCCTGCTGAAGCTGGGCCTGAGCCAAAGCCTGCGCCTGAACCTGGGCCTGGATCTGAGCCTGGACCTGAGCCTGAGCCTGGGCATTGAGCTGGTTCTGAGTGTTGACCTGGCTTTGGATCTGGGCCTGAGCCAGAGCCATCGCCTGGAGATGGTTGGCGGAGCCAGCAGGAGCAATACCGGCTGGGGGAGCAACGCCTGCCTGAGCAGCGAGATGGGCGGCGTAGGCCTCAAGGTTCTTCTGGGTGATCATCTGGTTCTGGATGGTCTGGACCTGCTCGGGAGTCATATGGCCGTTGCCGTTGGGGGCAATCCATGCAGGGTTGGTAAGGATAAGATCCCTGTTGGTGGCTGGGTTGGTCAGCGGGTTGTTGACGTCGATGGGAGGGAGGACGGGCGAAGCAATCGCGCAAACGGCCAGCGCAAGGATTCCAAAGACAGTCTGCATTGTGGTTGGTTAAAGTAGCAAGTGAAATATGCAAAAATATAGTGGTAGTGTGTTTGTGTAGTCCCTCTTGCACTGATGAGCTGCCTTGTTCTCTATTTAAACGTCTTGTATTGTCTCACTCTTTAGAGTTATATGTAGTAAATAGCATTTCCAAAAGATAACTCTGTGCGGAGAAAGTCCACTCTTTGAATGTATTCCAACACTTTGGTTTGAGACACGCTCGAGGAAAAAAAAAGACACTGGAGAATATTTGCATTCTGCAGTCTGGAGAAAATTATAATAACAAAGCGATGTGAGACACTGCCCTCACGCTCCCCTTTTTATCATCTAGAAAAGATAGTGTGAAAGTTACATAAAAGCTACGAAAACCTGGTCAGAACCTTTGTCTTAATCCGGCGTAGCCACGAGATGTGTCTTGACTTGTCATTTATTGTAGACTTGCTGTCTGACATGGGCTCTGTTAGCGAATCTACAGATGAGACCCTTGGTTTTATAAATACCCCGTGGGCTAAACGCACGTGGTTATCGTACCACTCCTTCTCGTCGAAGGAGGCTTTGCAGCTGCTACAGGTATAAATCGCCATAGTCAATAAGGGATGGTGATAATTGTAAAGAGCAAAAATGTGCCATATACTGAGAATATTGAACCAGAAGCTTTACTGGGAATTGGTAGCTATTTAAATATCGAACATATTTTTCTAAAGCAGGGCAATTGCGCTTACAAAGTATATGAATGTAGGGGTAATTCCAGCTGTTGTCGTGCGGACTTTTTCTGTATGTAAAACTAACTCTAACAAATGTAGCTGCAAAGCTACATATGTACACAATACTGGCGTGACAGCCAGCAAAAGTGACATGTGAGCACATATGCACAGCTGGAGATGTCAGCAAGCGCCCTTGAATAATAGAGTTTAACGAGTCCGAAACTTTCCGACAGATATGCCCTGTTTTGCCAATTCGAAGGAAGTTTCGGAATATGTTCATTTCCTCCAAATTGCATGTGACCAAGTACCTTCCTTTTTGTCAACCCCAAAAAACAAAAGCGAGTGCAATTTATAAACAATGGTGTTAACGTTTTCTAGAATTCGTCTGCCGGTCATCACCAGGTAGGCATACGTAAATGAAAATTGTATTCCGTTAATGCAACATAAGAGGAAAGTTGCCCGATTAAGCATCCTTAGCTTGTATATGTTGGCGGCAGCTCGTTGCTATATTCATATACGGGCAACTGTGCTTGCGCTGGTCGTACGTTTAGGTTATCTGACCTTGTTTGTCCACTGACCGCCGAGCTTCGCGAAGATACCCGGGTCAGCACTACATCCAGCAGCTCTTTGTTGCATGTGGCATCAACTAGTTTACCAGGTGTAGCACTTGCAAGCTGTCCCTTAATTTCTGGCAGCGTTACGCCCGAAGGTACAACAACCTTTAGCATTGGTTTAAACTGGCTGGACTCTGCATTCCGAGACTCGCGGTCCCACGTCCGCGCAATGCGAATTACAAGCTGAACATCAATGTTTTTTCTTCCACGCACAATCCGCATTAGCCGGGATGCACGACTGTACATTTCAATGATGAGGTCATGTGTGTACGTGTCCTGGGCCGTGCATTGGTTTGCTACCATCCTGTCGTTGCGCGCTAGCCAGTCAATTACTTCAGAGTACTTTCCAATCACGCAAAACATACTCAGATAAGCACTGTCGGCGGTAAGCACAATGTCGTTAAGGTGCTGTGGACGCACACAGTATCCGCCGTACGGAAGACCAAATGTTCCTTGAAGGAACCCGTATTGGAGAGTCATTATATAAAATATGAATAAATACAAGTAATTACGTTGTTAAAATAGCCTACAATTACAAAACCAGAGATGTTTTGAAAGACTATAGATAGAAGTTCGATATTTATAGGAAAGAAGGAAGAGAAGAAGCGCTGTGTAAACTATACAGTGGCAGAATGTACATGTCTGTATCTTTTGCTTCTCGTCGGCAGCACTTTCCGACTTCCCGTTTTATCTCTACAAGAAAAAGAACTGGCCAGTTGTAATTGCAATTGTATCACGCCGTCATCTTTTAATGGAGCAGTGTGCATTTCTGCTGTCCAGGATAAACGGCAGAAACAAGGCAGCCAATGCGTCCTTTGTTTCGCACAGACCCTTGAAGACAACTGCGTGGCCTGCGCGGATTCCGATAAAGTCTGGATGGAAAGTTCCACGATAATTTAGATTCAGAAACAATTTTCCGGAAAATGCATCTGGTGACTACTAGTCCATTTCAAAATCGTCGGAGTCGTCGTCGTTGCCGCCATAGTCATCGCCCGAGTCATCCGATATATCAACGTACGCCGGTTTCTTGGCTACAGCAGCAGCTCGTCTCGATGGGGCGGTCCGTCGCTGTGGCGGTGCCATATCGACGTCGGAATCAGAGTCTGCAAAGACACCATCGGCGTCCATATTATCCTCTTCGTCGCTGCTAACAATAGTCTTCTTCTTTGTCAAGACGCGCTTCTTGGGTGCAGCGCTGGTCGAACTTGCCGCGGTCGCCGCAGGTTTTGCCGGCGCCGCCGCTGCCACGGTCGCCGCAGGCTTTGACGAGGATGCTGCAGGTTTTGTATTGACCTTGGCTGCAAACATGTCGCTCAGCGACTGCTGCTTGGTCGAACCACTGGCCGCTTTCTTGGCGGCTGCCTTTTTGAATATCGAGCTTGCCACATCTTCGTCGCTGTCGTCCAGATCAGAGCCTAAAGTTACTGTTGGAGCAGGTGCTTGAGATGACGACGATGGCTTTACATCGGGTTCTGGCTTTACGGCTGCGCGCGACTTGGCTCCTGGCCCACCGCCCGTTGCTGCTGTGGTCTTTATAACCTTGGTGCTCGTGCTACTTTGCGGATCAGCATCACCGTTCTCCTTTTTGACCAGGTCGATCTTGCGTTTAACAACGGCGGCGGGAGCTGCAGCAGGCTTTCTAGCAACGGCCTTGGGTCTTGCCTTGCCCTTGCCCTTGCCACCCTGGCTCTTTCGGTTATCCTCGTCATCCTGCAGACGCTGCTCGTACTCGGCAACCATTTCGTTCCACTGTCTCTCAACCTCATCCAGGTCTGCAGTCCAGAGGTCAATCGGCGTCAGAGCAAGGAGCTCTTCGAGCTTCTTCTGGATCTGATCCTTCTCCTTGAGCAGCTTCTCAACCTTCTCCTGCGTCAGGTTCCAGATGGGCATGGTCAAGAGATAGTCGTAGTCTGAAGCATCCTCAGCCTCTGCGGCCTGCTCGGAATCAGGGTCACCAGCAACTGCAGCCTTGGTGGTCTTGGGCATAGGCGTGTAGTCACGCTGGCGCAGCTCATTGATCAGGTCCACGCGCTTGCGGTTATTGACAACCAGCTTCTTCTGGATAATCTCGAGAACAAAGCGTGCACGGTTGTCAGCAGTCTGAAGATCGCGGCCAAGCTTCTCGGCCATGTTTTCCTTGCGCAGCTGGTAGTAGCGCAGGCGGAGCGGGTAAAAGTCTTCAATGATCTCCTCGGGTGTCGAGTACCTACGCAGGCGGCCCTCGCGGTCAAAGCAGACCATGTTGGTGGTCGTGATGGACGACGCCAGCTTGAAGCGCTCCTCGAGACCCTGCTGCTCGGCCTTGCTCATCTGATCCGCTGTCAGCGTCAGCGTAATATCAACTGTCAGCGTCGACGCGTTGTAACGGAAGTCCTTGATAAGCGCAGAGCCCTTCTCGCTAGTCATCCAGGTGTTGAGGAGCGTCTTGTAGCTCTCGGTCCAAGTGCGAATAGGCAGCTCCGAGATGTGCAGCTCGGTGTCTGAGAGTTTCGTGATTACACCCAACGTGCGAACACGATCGTTGGCGGCGCGCTCAATAATGCCTCTGAATCCGCGGTACCAGGGAGTCATCGGCTTGAGCGGCTGGCGATTCATCATCCGGCGGAGGTTATCGATGATATCCGTTGGGTTGTAGTTTGGAATGGTCGTGCTCCAGCCGGTTCCAATACCCTCGGCGCCATTGACAAGGACCATTGGCATGACTGGTATATACCAGCGCGGCTCGACAGACTTGCCGTCATCCGTCAGGTTCTCGAGCAGCGGATCATCATTCTTGTGGAAGATTGTGCGCGCAATCTTATGCAGATACGTCGAGATGTAACGAGCGCTGGCAGCGTCTTTGCCTCCAGCCAGACGAGTGCCAAAGCCACCCTCGGGCATCATCAGGTTTATGTTGTTGCTGCCGACAAAATCCTGCGCCATACCGACAATGGTCGCAATCAAACTCTGGTCGCCATGATGGTAGACGGCCTTCTCGGTAACCTTTCCTTGTAGGATAACGACCTTTGTCTCGCTGGTCAGATTGGCCTCGAGCGATGTCCACAGGATCTTGCGCTGGCCAGGCTTGAGGCCGTCGACCATTGACGGGATCGAGCGATTGTTGTCCTCCATTGAGAACAGAACGAGCTCTTTGTTGATAAACTCGCCAATGCCAACCGAAGACTTGTTGTTGTCGACGTACACACCGGGCTGGTACGCAGCAAGCCACTCCTTGCGCTCGTTGGCCTTGGACTTGTTGAAGGCCATATCGACCAGCTGGCGGTCTTCGGTCGAGGGAGTATCAAAGCTCTTGCGGTGGAAGTCCAGCTTGCGGAAGTACTCGTGAGCGTCTGCGTCCTTGGAAGTACCAAGACCCTTATAGTACTTGATGGTCCAGCCCTTTCCGGAATCTGGCTGCTTAACAAACCACTCCTTGAACTCGGACTCGGTGTAGAAATCCATGCGCTTGTTGGTCCGCCTCTGGGTAGCACGCACCACCGGGGTGATGAACTGCTGCAGGAACCCAGGGACCTCGAGCAGGCCAGGGTAGAGTGAGTCAAACATGTTCACGACAAGGCCCTTGATATGGCTTCCGTCGACATCCTGATCGGCCATGATAAGGACGTGGCCGTAGCGCAGCTCTTTGGTGGACGTGTACTTGACACCGTGCTTCAGACCGAGAATCTGCTTGATGTAGGTAAACTCCTTGTTTCCTAAGATCTGCGAAGCAGCGGCGTCGCGCACGTTGAGCGGCTTTCCTCGGAGCGCAAATATACCAAATTTGTCGCGGCCCTGTACTCCCAGGCCAGCGACAGCCAGAGTTTTAGCGGAGTCTCCCTCAGTTAGGATCAGCGTGCAGTCATTGCCTTGGCGGGTGCCTGCCAGATTGGCATCGTCGAGCTTCTCGATGCCGGTGATGCGGCTGGTGCGCGTGCCGTCTGTCTTCTTCAGGTCGCGCTCGTCCTTGCGCTTGATCATCAGGTCGACAAACTCTTTGAGCTCGGTCTTCATGATGCCCCTCATAAAGTCCTCGGAGATGTTGCAGGTGGAGCCGAATGCCGAGGTGCGCAGGGTCAGCGTTTCCTTGGTTTGCGAGTCAAAGGCTGGGTTGACAATCTTGCTGTTGACAAAGAGCCACATGTTGTTCTTGACCTGGTGCGTCTTGATGTTGACCTTGCTCTTTTTGACCGTCGCAATAAAGTTCTTGATGATCTGGTCCGCAATGTAGTTGACGTGCGTACCTCCGCGGATAGTGTTGATGCTGTTGACAAAGCTGACCTGGTTGAACTGGCCCTCAGAAACGGCGAATGCCACCTCCCAGCGATCGCTGAAGCGCTTGTACACAATGTCCTGGGACTTTGGGACAACGGGGTTGTCGGCGGATACGGGTGGCAGGAGGTAGAGCTCGACGTAGGACTTGAAGCCCTTGAGCGCAATGCACTCGCCATTCAGGAACACCTTGACACCCTCAATGCAGCCAGCCAGGTCGTAGGCGCGCTTGGTGATCAGGGCGACAATGTCGTCGTCGAGGTGGGTCATGTGGAACTTTTCAAAGTCAGGCTTGAATGTGATCTTGGTGTACTCCTTTTTGAGCGAGTACTTTGTGATCTTGGGCTTGCCGATGGTGTTCATGTTGTTGGAGAAGATCTGGATGTACTTTTTCTGGACGCTGATATCCGCAGTCTCGATGGTGAACTCCTTGCTGAAGATGTTGCACAGCTTGGCACCGTAGCCATTGCGGCCACCGGTGACCTTTTCCTGCTTGTCGTCGTAGTTGGACGAGGTGAGCAGGTGTCCAAAGATGAGCTCGGGCACATAGACGTTCTGTTCGCGGTGAATCTCGATGGGAATGCCCTTGCCGTCGTTCATAATGGAGATGGTGCCACTGTCCTTGTCGATGGTAACTTCAATCTTCTTCATCGAGGGGTCGCGCGTCTTGTTGTCGGCAGCGTTGACTAGAATTTCGTCGACAATCTTGTAGAGGCCCGGGGTGTATTTGATCTTGCGCTGGACCATGCGCTTCGTCTCGAGATTCATGACCCACATCTCGTCTTCGATGGGCTCGACGGAGCCAATGTAGGTGTCGGGGCGGAGCAGGACGTGCTCAATGGGGGTCTTCTTCTGGTAGATCTCTTCGACGCTCTGGCCATTGCGCTTTGCTGCCGAGGTAGAAGCCTTCGATTTGGCCTTTGCTGCGGAAGCCGTCTTCTTCGCAGGCTATCGTGCAGTGCAGAGTATAGAGTTGTGTGAGTATTAGCATTAGGGGGTTAGACAAGAGCCCTTTATTTTATCAACGGAGGGGATTGAGGGGGAGGGGAGCGAGAGCCAAACTTACAGAGTTGTCCAGGCTGAAGGCAGACCCGTCAGAATCATAGTCCGACATGGTTCGGTTGGCGGCTGCTGATGTAGATATACGCAGCAGCGGGGCTGTTTGGAATTCGTGGTGACGACCGAGTAGGCGAGGGGTGAATTGCGTGCGGAGTTTATACAGAGAGCTTAGCGCGTTGAATGGGAGAAAAGAGCGATGTTTTGCAGGAAATATGCGAAGCATGAGAGATGGAAGAGTCGAGGGGGGCAGAGACAAGCAAATAGATGATCCTGTTTCTGGCGCGTCTTGGATGCGCGCAACAATTGGTGTCGTAAACATAATGGCGCGCCGGCGTCCAATCAGCGAGAATGCAAAGTTTGGGAATGCATCTGCGCGGTCCTTCTCTACGGTGGAATCAGCCGATCAGCAAATTGGCGGATCAGGCGATCGGGCGATCTGGCTTTTGTGATGATGATTCGCCGCGCCGAAAGATCCGGGAAAAAAATCGTTGCAAAAAATTTTTTTATGTGCTTGTGTGTGTATGCGTGGGTGTTGTGATGTTTGCTTGTTTGCAGTTTGGAGTTTGCACCGTTCGGGCGGGCACAAAAAGACAGCAGCAGCCAAGCACTGGTGGTGGTGGGCTCTGGCTTGCTGTTCATCCCTTCCACTTCTTTCCTTTACAAAGAAGAAAAAAAAATTGTTTCTCGGGAGCAAAAGGCGGCATACACTATCGACTTTATTATTTACTTTAAAAACACCTAATCTAGCTACATTGTGTTGGGCACATTGACTCAGTCGTCTATTTATCTAGAATGAGCAACTTTTCGCAGACGGCAGCATTGCTGAAGGCGGTGATGAGCAGCCTCATGTCGTCGGACAACGACGAGCGCACAAGAGCCGAGGCGCAGCTGAACACGGAGTGGGTGGCGACGCAGCCGCAGACGCTGCTGGGCAGCCTGGCGTTCCTGGCGCACAGAGACGGCGAGGCGCAGGCACGTGCGTTTGCAGCGATCCTGCTGCGGCGGATCGCGTACCAGAACGCAGCGGCGGCCGAGAACAAGGAGGACCAGCAGACTGTGTGGAGCGCAGTGCCCGAGGCGGTGCACCAGGCGGTCAAGGCCGAGCTGATGGGCGCGCTGCAGGACGAGACGGAGCGCGGGGCGCGGCACAAGGTGTGCGACACGATATCGGAGATTGTGAGCCACGAGGGTAAGTTGTGAGGCACGGGTTTTTTGTCGTGTGAATGCGCCTTTATGTGAAGCCTGTGGTCTGTATTCTGCTAATCCGATCTCCGGGTGATTTATCACATTCTGCTAGGTGCCGAGTCGTGGCCGGAGCTGCTCGGAGCTCTGTACGCGTGCGCGCAGGACGCCGACGCGCAGCGGCGTGAGAGCGCGTACCGCGTGTTCACTGCGTGCCCGGAGCTGCTGGAGTCGCAGGATGCGGCGGCAATCAGCGGGGCGTTCGCGGGTGCGTTCGGTGACGGCGACGCGGCGGTACGGCTGGCGGCGCTGCAGGCCGCCGTGGCGTTCATCGTCAATGCGGGCGACCGCCAGCGGGCAGCCCTGGCGCCGCTGGTCGCGCCGATGCTGGGCGTGCTCGAGCGGCAGGTGGCAGACGGCGACGAGGCGGGTCTGCTGGACGCGCTGCTGGCGCTGATGGACGCGGCGGGCGAGGCGCCCAAGCTGTTCCGCAGCGTGCTGGACGCGCTCGTGACGTTCTGCACGGGGCTGGGCAAGAACGCGGCGCTGGAGGCGCGCACGCAGCAGGCGGCGGTCGAGCTGCTGGTGACGCTGGCCGAGGTGGCGCCGGGCATGTGCCGCAAGAACGCGCAGTTCTGCGCGCAGGTGGTGCCGGTGTGCCTGGCGATGATGAGCAGCGTCGAGGACGACGAGGCGTGGCACACGAGCGACGTGCTGGACGACAGCGACAACGACGAGTCGTGGGTGTTCGGCGAGCAGACGATGGACCGCCTGGCGATTGCGCTGGGCGGCAAGCAGCTGCTGCCGATGGCGTTCAACATGATCCCGCAGATGCTGGCGTCGGACGACTGGGCGCAGCGCGTGGCGGGGCTGTCGGCGATATCGGCCATCGGCGAGGGCTGCTACCGCATCATGCGCGGCGAGCTCGGGCAGATTGTGGGCCTGGTGGCCGACAGGTTCAACGACCCGAACCCGCGCGTGCGGTACGCGGCGTGCAACTGCCTGGGCCAGATGTCGACGGACTTTGCGCCTGCCATGCAGGAGAAGCACGCGGCCGAGGTGGTGCCGCGGCTGCTGGCGGCGATGGGCGACGCGCACGCACGCGTGCAGGCGCACGCGGCGGCGGCGATGGTCAACTTTGCCGAGGAGGCGTCGAAGACGACGATGGAGCCGTACCTGGACGCGCTGCTCGAGCGGCTGCTGGCGATGCTGCGCAGCGACCGGCGCTACGTGCAGGAGCAGGCAATCACGACGATTGCCACGGTGGCCGAGAACGCGCAGAGCCGGTTCACGGCGTACTACGGCGCGATCATGCCGATGCTGCTGAACGTGCTCGAGCAGGTCACCGACGCCGAGTACCGCACGCTGCGCGGCAAGGCGATGGAGTGCGCGACGTTTGTGGCGCTGGCCGTGGGCCGCGAGGTGTTCGAGGCCGACTCGGCGCGGCTGGTGAAGCTGCTGACCGAGGCGCAGCAGACGGTGGCCGACGCCGACGACCCGCAGGCCAGCTACCTGCAGCAGGCGTGGGCGCGGCTGTGCCAGCTGCTCGGCCGCGACTTCGAGCCGCTGCTGCCGGTGGTGATGCCGCCGCTGCTGACGGCCGCCGCGCAGCAGCCGGACTTTGCGGTGCTGGCGGCCGACGAGGACGCCGAGGCGCAGTACGCGGCCGAGGACGGGTGGGAGTTCACGCAGCTGGGCGGCCAGCAGGTGGGCATCCGCACGTCGGCGCTGGAGGACAAGCTGGAGGCCGTCGAGCTGCTGGCGTCGTACGCCGACAGCCTGCGCGGCGGCTTCGTGGCGTACGCGGCGCAGACGCTCGAGATCATGGTGCCGCTGTTCCGCTTCTACTACCACGAGGGCGTGCGCCAGGCGGCGGCCACGGCCGTGCCGCTGGTGCTGGGCGCGCTGCGCGACAGCGGCGACGCGGCGACGCTGCGCACGGCCTGGGCGGCGGTGTGCGACAAGTACATTGCGGCGATGGACGGCGAGGACGACGACGCGTTCGCGGCGCAGCTGTTCGCCGGGTTCGCCGACTCGGTGGGCGTGGCCGGCGCGGCGTGCATGGGCGAGGCGCAGCTGGTCGCGTTCACCGACGCGTGCGTCGAGCTGATGACGCGCTACCACCGGCGCATGGAGGAGCGCGCCGCGGCGCGTGCGGCGCAGGAGCTGGACGAGGACGACGAGGAGCAGCTGCTGGAGGACGAGCTGGTCGAGGGCCAGGCGGTCGACGAGGTGGCCAAGGCGCTGCACGCCGTGCTGCGCGCGCACGGCGCGGCGTACGTGCCCGTGTTCGAGCGCATGCTGCCGCTGGCGCGCAAGTACCTGCAGCAGGAGCACGACGCGGCGGCGCGCCAGTGGGCCATCTGCGTGTTCGACGACCTGGTCGAGTTTGCCGGCCCGGCGTCGGCCCCGCACGCCGGCGAGTTCCTTGCGGCCGTGGCGGCGGCGCTGCGGCAGACGGAGTCGCCGGACCTGCGGCAGGCGGCGGCGTACGGCGTCGGCATCATGGCGACCAAGGGCGGCGACGCGTACGCCGACTTTGTGCTGTCCACGGCGCTGCCCGCGATGCTCGACATGCTGGCGCGCTCGGACGCGCGCGACGCCGAGAACGTCTTCGCCACCGAGAACATCGTGGCGGCGCTTGCCAAGCTGCTGGCCGCGCTCGGCTCGCGCATGCCCGGCGACATGCACGCGCGCGTGCTGCAGGTGTGGTTCGCCGCGCTGCCCGTCAGCAACGACGAGGAGGAGGTGCCGGGCGTGTACGAGTACCTGGTGCACGTGATGAACGAGCGGCCCGAGGCGCTGGTGGGCGCGGGCGCAGGCGCGGCGGCGCACCTGGTCAAGGTCGCCGTCGAGGCGCTGGCGCTGTGCACGCTGCCCGAGGAGCTGAAGCAGGCGCTGGTGGCGCTGATGCAGCGCACGATGGGCGGGCTCGACGACGCGGCCAAGCGCGCGCTGTGGGACGAGATCCCGCGCGCGCAGCAGCAGGCGCTGGCGGCCAAGGGCCTGATCTGATGCGCGGCGAGGCCGGATCAGGCGGAGCGTGGGAACCTGGATAGAAAAGCCACGCCCCCTGTGATCTTGTTTTTGCTACGGCGCATGTGCGTCACCTCCACCACTGGCAGCAGCAGCAGCAAACAAGCACGCTGGGTGCTTTTCTTTGCTTTCGCTACAGCCATCTATCTATCTGACAATAATATACTGCCATTAAACATTCTACAGACGATGACCGCCATTCCTACGCTCGCCAACTTCATCGACAACGCGTTCGTCGCCGCCGACGCGTCGACCGAGACGCTGGCCGTGACGACGCCGCACACCGGCGCCGTGATCGCGCACGTGCCGCTCTCCTCGGCCTCGGAGGTCGACGCCGCGGTGCGCTCGGCCAAGCAGGCGTTCCCCTCCTGGTCGCAGCAGACGTTCAAGGCGCGCGCCTCGGTGCTGCTCCGGCTGCTCACGCTCCTGCAGGCGCACGCCTCGGAGCTGGCCGAGCTGATCGTGCGCGAGCACGGCAAGACGCTGGCCGAGGCGCACGGCGACGTGGCCAAGGGCCTCGAGACGCTCGAGTACGCCGCCAGCCTGCCGCAGCTGGCCTCGGGCCACGTGCAGCAGGTGAGCGGCGGCGTCACGTGCCGCGACGAACGCATCCCCCTGGGCGTGGTCTGCGGCATCGTGCCGTTCAACTTCCCGCTGATGGTGCCCTTCTGGACCATCCCGCTGGCGCTCGGCATGGGCAACACGTACGTGCTCAAGCCGTCTGAGAAGTGCCCGCTGACCATGCTGCGCGTGGCCGAGCTGGCCAGCCAGGTTCTGCCGCCCGGAGTGCTCAACCTGGTTAATGGCGGGGGCCGGGTGGCCGAGCTTCTGGTGGACCACGCGGATGTCCGGGCGGTGGCCTTTGTGGGCTCGTCGGGGGTGGCGAAAAAGGTGCATCAGCGGGCGAGCGCGCAGGGCAAGCGCGTGGTGGCGCTGGGCGGGGCCAAGAACCACCTGGTGGCGCTGCCGGACTGTGACGTCGAGATGGCGGCCAGGGACATTGTGGTGTCGTTCACGGGGTGCGCCGGGCAGCGGTGCATGGCGGCGTCGGTGCTGCTAGTGGTGGGCGAGCAGCCGGAGCTGCTGCGTCGCGTGGTCGAGCGCGCCGCACAGCTGGTCCCGGGTTCCTCCGGCAGCCTGGCCATGGGCCCGGTGATCGATCAAGCAGCCCACGACCGGATCACTCAGGCGATCACGCACGCCGCGCAAACCGACCAGGCCACCGTGCTCCTCGACGGTCGCACCAGCACCGCCTTCACCGCACAGCAAGCAGAACACGGTGGCTTTTGGCTGGGGCCCACGGTCCTGCAGCACAGTGGGTCGGCAGACCAGGCCATGCGACAGGAGATATTCGGCCCTGTTCTCAGCGTGCTGCAGTGCCGCGACCTCGACCACGCACTGGAGGTGGAGAACTCTAGCATGCATGGAAACGCCGCCTGCGTGTATACTAGGTCGGGCGCACTGGCGGAATACTTTGAGCGCCGTGTGGGCGCTGCTATGGTCGGCGTTAACGTGGGCGTGCCGGTGCCCAGGGAACCGTTTTCGTTCGGCGGTACGGGAGAGAGTCGCTTTGGCTACGGCGATATTACGGGCGATGCGGCTATCGAGTTCTTCTCGTTCCGCAGAAAGGTTACCACCAAGTGGGGCGAGCCCAGCGAGAAATCGTGGATGAGCTGAATGGCTTCATGCAGCATTTGTCATCGGCGGATATGATGTTTGCTTGTAATGCGGAGAAGGAGGGGAAGGATGGAAATGAGCACGTGCTGCCGTTCTCTTTTTTCCTCTCTCTCTCTCTCTCACTCTTGTTTTTTTCATTTACTTGGCATTTCACAATTAAACGCTACTAGTACTTTACACTATATATTCATTTACACTTTCCATTTCCTACTCTGTACTCTACCTAATTCGCAGCAAATAGAACACTTCTGACGCTTTCTTCGTGGGAGGGAGAACATGGACCACGACGCACACAACATTCCGGCGCTGGTCAGACGACGGCGGGGCGACACACGCACGTCGCCGGCAGCGCTGCAGTCGTGCCTGTACCCGCAGCGCACGCTGTACAACGTCGAGACGCCCGACTGCCACTTCCGGCGGTTCACGCCCGACGGCAAGGTGAGTGCATATATAATAAGCAGGCGAACAGAAATAAGGCATCAAATAAGAGAATATCCACAAGCTAACAAACAATTCAAACAGCACTTTTAGTTCCTTATCGCTTTCAACCGCACGCTCAGCGGGCTGCAGGTGTTCCGCGTGCTCGGCGCCAGCGCATCGGCGGAGCAGCTGGGGGCAGCAGGCCGGGCGGCAGCAACGACGGCAGCGGCGGCCGTGCACAAGACGGAGTTCTGGCACTTCTTCGCGCCCGTGTGGGCGCAGACGTACGCGGGGTTCGGCACGACGCTGCACCGCGACGTGTGCCTGGTGACGTCCAACATGCGGCACATCCTGGTGGCGCGGCTCAAGCGCGCCGACCCGACATTCAACCCGCTCGACCACGCCACGGGCGCCTTGCGGCCGCGGCCCAACATGCTGGCCAGCATCAAGGCGCTCGAGGACGTCACGCTGCTGGTAATCGACATGCACACGGGCCGGCTGGTGGACTCGCGCGAGTACCCGGGCGACATCATCTACCTCAGCGGCCACCACGGGCTCAGCCTGCTGGACGACCGGCTCAGCCTCCTGTCGCTCAAGCACCAGTGCCTGCGCCTGCTGCGCATCCGCCCCGACGGCCGCCTCGTCGACTTGCTGGACATTGGCTGGTACACGCGCGAGGACGACGCCATCTGCGAGGACGCCCTGGCTGTGCGCGAGCAGCAGGCGCTGGCCGAGCTGCGGGCGCTGGGAGCTAAGCGCAGAGCCGAGGGCCGCTCGTGCGTTGACGAGTCGGCGCAGCACGTGATGGCCAAGCGGCGCCGCTACCTCGGAGGGGCCGGGGACGAGGGGCCGGATTCCGCGGCTGCGGCTGCGCGGGTGGCCGGGTCGCCGCAGACGAGCTGCCTGCAGCTGACGACGCGCACGGGCGCGCGCCTGCCGTTCATCCTGCCGCGGTCGGCGCAGATGCACATGCTGCAGGCCTCCCCTTTGCCGCCGCCGCCGCCGCCGCCGATGCAGTCGCCGCCGATGCCGCCGATGCTGCCGGACGCGCTGGCTGCGGGCGAGGCCGGCGGCGGCATCGGCGGGCACCCGGCGGTGGCCATGGCGCTCGAGCGCGGCGCCATGTCGCTGCAGACGTTCCAGCGGCTGTCGCCGCACTACCGAATGCTGTATGCGCGCGTGATGCAGCACCAGCTGGCCCAGCAGCAGCAGCAGCCTTTGACGCTGGTGCAGGCGCAGGGGCAGACGCGCGGCGACGTGCTGGGCGAGCTCGAGGCGTCTTTGATGGAGCCCTCGCTGGCGCTGGCGCCGCACGGCGGGCTGAAGCAGCGGCTGCTGGGCGCCCTGTTTGTGCGTGCGCAGGGGCGCGGCGTCATGGCGCAGCAGCATTTCTTCCGCACGTACCGCGCGTACGAGGCCCTGGTGCTGTGGCGCGCGCAGTTCGTCACCAAGACGCGTATGCTGCTGCGCTTCGTGCCGCTGCACGTGGCAACGTCGCGCACACACGCGTCGCGCGGCGGCGGTGGCCTATCCTCCTCATCATCGCTGTCGTCGTCGTCGTCGTCGGCGAGCAGTGCGCTGGCGAATGCGTTCAGTCTGCTGGCGGAGTACAACATTGAGACGACGTGTTTTGAGCGCATCTGGGACACGGCGGACACGGGGATGGGCCGCGAGGTCGGGCGCCACGTGGACGTGTACAGGGCGCCGATGGCCGGGCGCGTTTTGCCCTCGGTGGCCAACGACCTGGTGCTGCGCGAGGCGTATGTGGCGGGCCAGGCGGCCGTGTGCTTGGCGCGGTCGGGCGGCCCCGTGCAGGCCGCGCGCAAGGCCGCCATGCTCCTGCCGTTCGGCCCGCAGTGCGTGCAGGAGTCCCCCCTGCTCGATCCGGCGCTGTTTAGGTGCAATCTGCGCGTGCGGCAGACGCTGGAGAAAGTGAGGCCCGCTGGGCTGGCCCCCGTGAGGTTCTACGATAGGCGCTCGGGCGCCGTTAGGTTTGTGCTGGCGCCCGGCGTCGAGGGCAGGGGGGAGCATGGGGTGCCTGGCGGCGGCGCCGTGCTGGTGGCGTCGGGCGGGCCTGCCAGCGCAACATCAACAACTGCAGCAGCAGCGGCAACAGCGGCAGCGACGGCGGTGACGGCGGACGTTACAGCGCCCCTGGCGTCGCAGCAGGGCCCTGGCAAGGCCGGCGTCACGTACCTGTTCCACCCGTTCCTGCCCCTGGTGCTCTCGACGCGCAGCGACCTGGGCGCCAACGCGGTGCCCACGAGCAACATACACTTCTGGGGGACCTAATGCTACTATATGCCCACATGGATATTAAAAAATATTTAATTAATTAATTAATAATTGTTTTATACTCATTCCCCTGCTTGCAGCGCCTCGAGGTCTGGCGTGCACAGGAACAGCTGGTCGATGTTGCCCAGGAGGAAGGCGCTGGCGGAGTCTGCCGAGGAGGCGTCGAGGGCCATCAGGCTGCGCATGAACTGGCAGTCGGCGCCGCGCGACACGTCGAGCAGCAGGGTGCCGATTTTGAGCCGCACGGCGCCGGACTTGAGCACCGCCAACGTGCCGATGCGCCCGTCGGGCTGCTCGCCGTTCTCCGCGTCCCCATCGACGTCCGCCTCCTCGTCCAGCTGCGACATCTCATCAGTGATCTCCAGCCGCGATAAATCAGGCTTGACGTCCTCCAGCTCTTCCACCGAAGGCTTCACATCCACCGCATCCACGTCCACCACGCCCTGCTGCTGCTGCTGCTGCAGGTCAATGGTCCGCTGCCTGGCCACCTTCTTCTGCTTTCTGCCCAACCGCCTCTGCAAGATCTCAGCGGGCAGTTCAAACTCGGGTACCAGGGGCACCTGCAAGACCATCATCTGTTCCTGACCCGACTCTTGCCGCCGCACTTTGCCTGAGTCATCTAGGAAACACTCGTACGCCGAATAGTCCAGCGCCAAACGGGCCATGTCCTCGGCCGCGCGAATAGCCATCTCCTCCGTTTGCACCTCGAGCGCATCCCCTGTGTCCGCCAAATTATGGTCCGTCACCAGCACCTCGAGGGCATCCGCCACCGAGCCACCGGCGCCGCCACTGCCGGTACTTCCTTCCTGCGCCAGCGCAGCTGACAGGTTAACGCCCGGCGCCACCGCCGCGCCTGTCATGCCGCGGCGCCCGGCAGCCGCAATCATCGCCGGGCCCTGGGCAAACGGTCCAGAAACGGATTCAATAAGCTTCGGTCTCTCACGTACCCGTCGCACATGCTCACGCTTCATCTCCCCCGAGCCGCCCCGCTGAGACCCTGTGGCCGCCGATGCAGACGCCATTGGCATAGACGGCAGCAGAGGTGAGGAAGTCCCGGCACCCTCGCGTTTCACACGCCGGGCGGGGTTAGACGGCTTGAACACCATCTTGCTACCGCTGCTGCCACTACCATTTCCTAACCCAGGCGTAGATGGCGTGCTACGGCTACGCACGGATGCAAGACGCTCGCCTGCTCCACTGCCGCTGCTGCCGCTACTGCCTGCGGCTGCTGATAGTGCGCCGCGCCCGCGTCCACGTCCGCGCGCTAGGCCGCCGCGGATACTGCCTGTCGGCCGCGCGTCAGACGATCCCTCTGCTTTCGACGGCGTATCTGGCATGTGTCTAGTGGTGTGTGGGATTGTTTACTTTTTTTCTTTAAAAAAAAAATGTTAAAGAAGGGGGAAATGAGGACGAATAAAATTTTATTTTTTGGTGAATTGATCACAAGTTCAAGGGGGTTTAAACGCATTTTTTTTCGTGCAAGTTACTGCGATTAGATGTGTTAATCTAGGCGCTTTTGGTTAACCATCACGTGATGTACACTTGTGTACGAATTTTCTCATGTAATCACAGAATAAGAACTCATGGCTTAGGCTTTAGCAAGCATTATTGATAGATCCAAATGTAGGTGTGCCTCCTGCCATTTCTTGATCATTTCTTTTAGTCCTTTTTTGATGCATACTATAGAAATGACATAACGGTTTTGGTATCAATGTGAGCATGGACAATCCCAGCCATTGAGAAGAATACTAGGACAAGAAACTTTGTGGTAACATTTGAGGATCTGACCTGAGGATCTAGCCACCGACCTTCCTTCACCCATTGCTTGGCCACTGAACCTCACATTGGTCTGTAACCATACAAATACAGTTTTTGCATGTGACTATATAATATGTTAATAGTTTATCAATAGATTTGAACTTATCAATGAAATCATGGCAGAAGTCAAGTCACTCTTTTTTGTGTTCATCTGTAAGTACATGAGGTATCTAACTATGTTAAACCATTCAGTAGCCCAGGTCTTTCTGTAGCGTCTGATGCATAGTTGTCACCGAACAGCCATATGTAGTTGCTAACTGCTGAACAGTTGTATGTGGTGATTCTTTGAGTGTCTGAATAGTGTTGTCACCATAAAGATCCCTAATTTGAAGTGATGGATGACCAGATCAAGACACATATTCAATCAATGTATGTTCATGTCAAAACTTCCATTCCACCAAGTAATTTTTTTTGAGAAAGTGCATACACAGGGTGCTTAAATTTAAAATAGTATTGTAGATATCAGCTAGAGTCATTTAAAAATATGAGTAGGCTAAGTTTATAGCATGAAAAATATGTTGGCATAATTCTGTAGAAGACATTTTTAAACTCAAAAAGAGAAACTTAAAATGACAATTTTATTAATAATTCTCAAACTAAAAAGATTAAAATTATAAAGTATATCATTAGATAGACTGCTCTGCACATAATGTAAAACATAATTTAGAACATAGTCTGAAGCAAATCAAAAGCATACCTGTATATTTTTAGTGTTGACGATATTGCTACATCTGTTATTTTGTTCACACAGTCTTGATGGCATTGTTTAGTTAACAACTAAACAATATTATCAATTTCACTGCTTTAACTTGAAATTGACTTTAAAACATAACACTTAACTGTGGATATACTTGGACAATGATAATTGGAAATTGTTCAAAAGCAATCATCATTATTTGGGTTTACAAGAATAATCAGTTTTTGATTGATCTCTATAACATATAGCATATTTTAATTGCAAATTCAATATAAATAATTACAATAAAAATAACAACAAAATTAAATAAGATAGAAATTATCTATAAAATATAATTAAAATAAACAAAAAATAACACATTTTACACCTGTCCGAATCCATTGTTACTTATCAAATGACACTTTTTCCATCAATTTTTAATGTGTTATTGTTAAACTTTATAATCCAAAAAATTCAATGATGGGCTACAAATAAATAATGGCTAGACATTTCTGGCTTTATTATTTCTAAAAATACATGATTATACAATCAAAAGCAAACAACATTGAGATAGTTTTATGAAACAATGTATACTACAGTTTTTATGCAGTTTTTTGCAATTTTACATGTTAAAGGTAGTTATTTTTAACCTCATTTTTCCCTTTATATTTTTCTATTTTCTTGCATTTATCATTTTAAATATTAAAATTGTATCCTGTAATCTGAAATTTAAGTCTGTGGCCTTCAAATAAATTTTTAAATTGTAGATTAGTATCATAAAAACAAGCTGCTATCTACTACACAAAATATTTATTGCTGCTTGCTCAAATTTAACAATACTGTCTGCTGCTGAACGCAGATGCATGTCAGTACTAGGTGCATAAGATGGCTGATTCTGGGCACACAATGATACTAGCTTGCTGTTTGTGCAGCCTAACCAGATTTTTCTAAAAAAAAATAGGCGGGTGCAAGTTGGCAAGCAGGCAGGTAGGCTGACAACATTTTTCAAATAATTATTATTTTTAAGCCATTGAATCCTATACTATTTCTAAATATTTTATTATTCGTTATTTTATGTGTTAGTATAATTTCTACCAAAACAATAAGGGGCACCATGTAAATTTGAAAGGTACATTACAATTAGCCTACTTTTTGAGGATACTATTGAAGTAGGCAAAATGAGGAATTGTTAGGGAAAAATAAAAATTTAATTTTTAATAAGCAAAATAGAAATCAAAATTTGGCAGCAAAGTCTAGCTGTAAGATAAATGTAACACTAATTTAAAATGCCTGGTGGCATTTGCTCATTTGGCTTTATACAAAAAATGTTAATTTTTTTGCATGTTTTGGCAATAAGACAACTTGGCTTCTTAGCATTCTTTATTTTACCTTTGTAAAAACAGAAACTACATGCGGATTAATAAAAATTGCTTGTAAAAAGTATCTTTGAATCAATGAAAAATTTTAATTAAATGTTCACACAAAGAAACTATCTATTATTAGTTTTCTTTGCTAATTCAAACATGAAAACTAGCATAGAATAGAGCAAAAAGTAGTAAATGCATTTACTACTCTTTTAAAAATGGGTATAAAAACTTGGCAATCCTACCCTTCTCTACATTATTTTATTAGCAAACACATAGCACTACACCTTTTCTGCAGACCATCTACTATAATATCTCTAATGTAATATATATTATGCTACAGTGCAACTATATACTAATGTATAAGTTTGCTAGTAGTAATATAGCATAACTTAGGGAGTGTTTGAGTAGTATAAATTAGTATGTAGAAAAATAAAGCGAATTTTTTGTTATACTCTAAAAGCTTACATTTTACAATACTAAAAGAGTTCTGTATATACTTGGTAAACTATGTTCATTGCGGCATTTTTTATCCATTTTATGGGCCAAAAATGCAGCAATGTATACTAGTTAACTAAATATGATGCAGTTAATAGTTGTTATTAATTTACATGTTAAAGTTACTTTGGGACACCATTCAGTTTACAACTAGATAAATGCTTTATTTTATAAAAACAGCAATTTATGTATAGTAGGTGATTGACTGGCTCTGCATATACTTAGTAAACTATGTTAATTGCAGCATTTTTTATCCATTTTAAAAAATGCTGCAATGTATATTAGTCAACCAAAAATAATGCAGTATATAACTGTTTTGGATTATTTTGTTTAAGCTATTTTGAAACACCATTTAGTTTACAACTAGATAATTGCTTTACTTTATAAAATTGGTAATTATGTATAGTGGGTGATTGGCAGGCTCTGTATATACTTAGTAAACCATGTTCATTGCAGCATTTTTTATCCATTTTAATAAAAAATGCCGCAATGTATATTTGTTAACTAAAAATATTACAGGAGCTTATCTTTAGATCTGGTCTTATTTAGTTTACTCTGTATTTTGTACCATAAATGCTAAAATAGTAGTTATAAAAATAGCATATACTTTAGAGTCAACTAACATATCACAAACATTAAATAGTTGTTTAATTGCTATTTCAATAAATTCACATCATATTTCTGCCAATGTAATATATTTGTTAAATATTTTTCCTAACTAGCCTTTAAATATGACAGGTATACTGAATATATTTTTATAATCTGTTTTAACAAAGAACCAGAATACATTTACTTATTATGCTCACTTTTAGTTAAAACTTTGACATTTTTATTTTGATTAACTCTAACATTGCGAATTAAGTGTTATCTCTTAGAAAAAGTAGCCATCTTAAACACATCTCATTATGTAAGTGTAAAGGAATTCTGGCTTGATTAGAAAACTATTCTAGAAGTTTCTCATGTTTATGCAATATTTTGCTCATTATTTTCTTATTAATACTCCAGTCCAGGTCGAAGTCATGCTTCTAAAAGTAAAAATTATAAAAATTATTCAACAAGTACTGCTTATACACCTGTTATTTGGGTATACCTAAAAAATAGTAGGTAAGCCAATTAGCTTTGGGTGATTTATTTTATTGATTCAAATGACAAGTAAATGGAACATAAAAAGAAGTAAAAAAACAGATTGCCATTTAAAACACTCTGATAGAATGGACCACACCAACTGAATCATGAGTTGGCCACATGGTCAAATTGGTTATCCCAAAGAAAATAATCAGATGAACTAGCTTATTGCATTTTAACTCAAACAAGATTTCTAACATAAAATAGTGACAAACAATTTCTGTAATATTCATGTTAACTGAGACAGCCAATCTCAAAATTGTTATATGATTATTGTAACCCATAAGTCAACTATATTCCCTCAATAGAAATTTTGTATTATTAGCTGAATAACTTACCACACTCTTGTTACATATGTCAAGAAGAAGACACATGTGTAATTATTGATGTCAGTTTCCATGAGATGTACAATGGGGTTGCAACAAGGGTCATTGCAGGGTAGCTGGATGGGTTGCAAGTAGATATGTAGTGCTGCAGATGTGTCCTTTGGAATTAATAAAGTATTTGAACTGAGAGTAAGAAGAGGAGGAATCAGAGAAGACAATTTTGACATTCTGGTCTGGTCCATCTGGCTTAAAATGTCTAACCAGTGGTTTTACATGAAGCCAGCAGTCACTGAATATCTTATACAATTTGCATATCGCATACATGTAGTGAAGGTTATGCAAGACCTGTAGTGTTACAACTATTTTAAACATAATCAAAGTTTAATCTCATTTAAAAATTTAATTTTTTTAAAAGTAATGAATTTGCCAGAGGATTGTGGTATTTTATAAAAGTAAGTCTTTCAGAAAGCCAATTTAGGCCGGGTTAGCTCAATCGGTAGAGCGTGAGACTCTTAATCTCAAGGTTGCGGGTTCGACCCCCGCATTCGGCTTCAAATCTAGATTAGCAACTAGTATTAAAAAAATTTTGGGGTTTTTTTTTGCTAATTTTTTTTGAAAAACTGACACCCATAACAAGTGAGAATTTTTTAAGCTTATTATTTATAATTTCTGACAGCCATTTGAAATAATCTGAAAAAGTTAAAGCTGTTGGAGATTTACAGGGTAAAAATGAATATTCATTTCTGTTGATAACAATATACAATGTGTAAATTTTTTGAAGTTATTACCATCAGCAAGGACACTGTTTCTGCTCATAGACTGTTTTATTCTTATTACATGGTCTTATGATGTCAGCTCTTGCATTCAACCTGTTTCAATTGTTCAATTACAAACTAAAAATAAAAGGTAGAGATCGCATTTTAGATATCCCTAGATTATTTTGATATTGGTGCATAATTTTTTTGAAGTTATAGAAACAGAAATAGTCTACATAGTTAACCATACAACTGGCATAGCTGTTGCTTTTCATTTTTTTGTTTTTAAATATTGATTTTACAATTTTAATATTTTAAATATTTTTATAAAAACTTAATGTACAAGTCAATAAAAGGAAGATATCTAAACTATAAACTTGAATTTTCGTCTTAATTTGATTTCTGAAAATATTTTAGTAGAAACCATGGCAACATTTATTTCAATTATTAATGATATTAGTATTTAGAGTATGTTTAAAACTTAATGTATTAACATAGCTTACATGCTTGCTTATGTGAGACCCTGAAAGCAAACAGATTAGCCATTTACTTTTTGATTGTATTTAATTATAAATTTATAAAACATACAAAAGTGTGGCAATGCACATTTCTTATACATGCATTGAAGTATTACAAAGCATTTTTACAAACTTTTGTACATTTAAAGAAAACTTAATTTAATTATAAATTTTAAATTAAAATCTTCGTTAAAACAAACACATGTTTATTATAAAAATGAAGTCAACAAGTTTAGTCTCTGCACATGAAAATAAAAAGAAATACTTTGTATTTCTTTTTATGGTAAAATTTATATTAAAAATAATTTACCTATTTTTAAGATGCGCCTGCAGGTTTGTGCTGAATTTCTTTTTAAATAATTATTGCATACTTATTTAATTTATATAAAAGCAACTTTATTCGCTTGCTTAAAATACTGTTGAAACAAAATTTTAAATTATTTTAGCTTTACTTAGTTTACCACTGAAATTTATTTTAAATTATACCGTTTTCCAATAAAAAAACATCTGTAAAATTCAATGACAGTGCATAGCTATGTAGAAACTCAGCCTATAACACTAGGTGGTACAATATTAATTATTTTAAGCTATCATGGATTTCAATTTGATAATATACCGGATAGTAGTGATATATACTTTCATAATTTACAAACAGTTGAACACATAATTGCCTATCTAATTGATAAAGATATTTTAACAACTCAAAACATATTAGGTGCACTTATAGCATTAAGTAAATGTAACTTTATTGATGAGAATAATATAATCGCTGTTTTGATTAAAACTTGGGCATATGGAATACGAGATGACTCAGTAATTGATGATCTTTTACAACACATGATAAGTCAGAACAAAATAAGTCAACTTGAGCATGATTATATTTGTGACATCTTTGCTTGTTTTGGTTTTATAGATTATGGTAGAGAGAGAATTGAACATGATGACCCTTTCCGTGATTATATTAGCAATATTTATAATATATTTAAAGTTGAAGATATTGATGAATGTCGATGGATAATAAAATTATTCAAAAGAGGTTTTAATATTGCAAATAATGAGTGTTTTGAAGCAACACACATGTTTCAAATAATAGATTTTATAAAAGAGGTTGCTAAAAACGAAACATTTGCAATAGAAGAAGAATTTCATGGTGTCTTTATTGAAATACTCAACCTTATTGCTTAGGACAACTCTAGACAGAATATGCATGAAGTATTTGAAAATGTGTCTTTTCTTGGATATTTTTTTACAAGACAGGTACAACAAATATATATGTCGTTATATTTACACCGACATACTCTAACGTCGGGCATTTGATGCCACCGTTTTCATTATTAGATTTAGAGCTCTCTAATAAGTTCTGTTTCAGCATAATATCGCACCAGTAATCGCTCATTTGATAATTTGATTACCCAACTTCTGATTAGCCAAAGCGGCTGCGCACGCCATCGACTTTTCTTCTCTTGTACTTTTGCATACTCCGAAATTACATTCTATAAATGTCTCGACCTATTCTATCCCTTCCGCTTCCCGAATACCTCAAAACAAAGCTCATTCAGAGCGGGTTTGTCAATGTGGACGAATTTGAGCAGCTCAATCCGCCAACGGTACTACAGCAGCTTCTGACGCCGTCAGAAGTTGATCAGGTAACAGCACTAGCGCAGGCGCAGCCATCGATTAAGAGTGTCTGGGCGCTTTACGAGGAATCCAGGCGGCAGCGTGCCATACTGACACAACACCCGGGTGTAGATGCGCTGTTGGGTCATAAGGGACTTGCACTGGGCCAGGTGTGCGAGGTAATCGGGCAGCCTGGTGCCGGGCAGACAGAGCTGTGTCTACGACTGTGTTTGGCTGTTCAGCTAGGCGAGGAGCATGGAGGCGTAGGGCTAAGGGCGGTGTATGTAGATACCAGCGGGACATTCACATACAGCGGCGCAGAGCATGCGTTACAGCGATTGCAGAGCCAACTAGGCGAAAGCGAAACGATAGCCGACAACCAGGCGGCTGAGCATATCAACATGTTTCGGGTACATTGCGTGCAGGAGCTTATCGCGCTATTGTGCCTGTTTGACAAGGTGTGCGAGAGTATTGGAAATGTCGGGTTGCTAGTTGTTAACAGCATTAGCTGGCCGTTTTTAGTGTCGGCGCCGAATAATATGGTGCGGCGACAGCTTTTGCAGACAGAAGTAGCACGTATGCTGGGTGAAATTGCAGAGAAGCACCGGGTGGCTGTAGTGGTTGTCAGCCAGGCAAAGGCGCCGTCGGAGAATGCGATAGGGCGTACGTTCGACGGTGACGTTTGGGGTAGAATATCATCTACGCGAATAGCGCTCAGCCGCACCAGCGACGGTCACTTGGTAGAGCTATTTGGATCATCATTGTATCCAACAGGTGAAACGCATGTATTAGGAGAACTTTAATAGCAATGTAAGACTAAACAAAAACATCAGAGAAAAGGCTATCGTCAGTAATGGAGGTAAATCGTTAGGTTGCCTGTATCCTTGGCAAACGAGCACTCGACTTCCATGTCCTGCTGGTCGTCCAGCTGCGCAATTACGCTGTCATCTACCTTGATGGTCAAACCCTTCTTGGTCTTGCGGATAACCTCAATATCGGGCGCGGCCTGAATCTCCAGACGCTGTGTCAGCTTGGCAACAAGATCGTTGACGGCCAGCCGCTCGAGATAAATGGCGCGGTACATGTTCTCGCCCTGGAACTTGACATAGATGGCAAGCACAGATTTTCGTTTACGCGGCATTGGCGTGTATGACGGATCGACACCAACGAGCTCACTGCCGTTGATTCCTGTGGGCAGCGAAGCCGGCGAAAAGTGCCGCTTGTTGGGCGACATAATGTCCAGGTCGTCGGCCGAGCGCTTGCGCATGTAGGCCATAGCCGCCGCCGTCGAGGTCATTGGTGAGCTTAGCCCGGTGAGATGCATCCCGGGCATGCCCAGGTTCATTGTCGAGAGGCCTGTGATCGGCGTTGTTATCACGGATCCGGGAGATTCGAGTGCTGCTGCTGCGGCTGCCGCGGCTGCCGAGACTGACTGGCCGCCGGCTGTCCACAGCTCGTCAAAGATGACTGGGTCTTCGCCATCGCACTCGTCGCCAGTCAGCGTGTACTCCACAAAGGTTGTAATAGGCTGGACCGGCGCAAACGTCATTGTAAACTCGGCCAGCTGCTGCTGGATCTGCTGCTGCTGCTGCGTCATCGAGCTAGCGCCGCCGGACTCCTGGTTGCCGCTTGTGCTGAGTGCCAGCTTGGCCTTCTGCTTCTCCCAAAGCTTGTCGAGATGCCGCTGGTCGTCCTTATTTTTCCGCTCCGCGCCCTTATCGCGGAACAGCTTTATGCGGGCAGAGCACCGCTCGATGATTTTGCCGCATGTCATTGTGCTCACTGCCCCGGCGCCGCTGGTGCCTGAAGGGGCAGTTCCAGCACCACTACCACCAACTAGCGTGTTGGCTGTTGCCGGCGAGAACGTGGCTGTTGCGCTTGACGACGGCGCTGTCTGTGCTTCGAGCGGGTTAGCGCCCGAGGTTGCCGCCGGCGACACAGGCGTTGACAGTGCACCGGGACCATTATGCGTCGATGAAGTGGCAATGGCCGCGCCCGCTGTCTGCGCGAGCGATGCAATTGGCGACGACATTTGGCTCAGCGAAGATGCAAAGTTGGTCACCTCGCCGCCGCCTGGAGAGAGTGCATAGTGCGTGTCGAGGTGGATCCGTAGCGGGATGCCCTTGACGCCCTTGATGCGGCTAAAATCAGTCGACAGACAGTTGAATCTGACCATCACCTTGGCGCCGCGTCGACCTTGCCACTGGAAAGTGACCCGGTCAAACTGCTTGTTCTCTGCAGAAACCACACCAATTGACCCGGCCTTGTCCAGCTCAATCGCGCGGGCCATGCGCGGGTTCTCCTGCTGGTTCAGCCAAAAGTTCCAGTATGTCGGCGCGCCCTTGCGGTGCGAGTCCTCATGAAATGCAATGCGCAGCGTCGTGCTGTAGAACGTGTCCGAGTGCGTCTTGTCCAGAAGCGAAATTCCGTACAGCTGGCCTTTGTTGAGGTATGTTAGTGTCGGCTCGTCAGCCTTTTGCGCTGCTGCTGTCGGTGCCTCGAGGACGCAGTCAAACCGCATCCCGTTGTTGCTCACTGCGTGCGGGTGCTCGAGCATCGGCTGCTCCATTATGTTTCGCACCTGGTGGAGATTAATTGGTGGCGTGGATGTATGCAATGCACCGGCAACAGCCATGACTGAATAGTCGTGCTCGACGCCGGATGCAAGCGCCGCTGCCGATGTCGAGTCGACCGGCGCGCTGGTGCTGGGGTCAAACCCCGCAGCAGAGTGATTTGGGTGGTATGCCGCATGCGCTGCATAGTGCGTAAACCCGCCGGTCTGGTAGGCACCTGTGGGGTCGGCTCCAGCCATTGGGCCAATGTGCTGCTGCTGCTGCTGCTGCTGCTGGCTCTGGTACTGGGCCATCGATGCGTGTGCTGCCTGCGACTGGTGATGGATGTCTCGTTGTTGTGTATGATACTGAGGCAAAGCCGTATGCAAGTGCGGCGACTGGTGGTGCGGGTGCTCGAGGCGTGTCTCAATCCGCGGCTGCTGGTGCTGGTTGGTGGTCTGGTGGTGGAAGAAACCGTGTGCTGCTAGCTGCTGACTTCCTGCGGCTCCCGAGATCACGCCGCCCCCGTTGTCTCTTCTGTCGGGTTCGCCAAGATTGTACGTGGCATAGTACGACGCCGCATCCGCCGGAATAGATCCCATGTGGACTCCCGAAATATGACTACAATACTCGAACAGATAAATTATGCAACTTTTAATACATCTGCATTAACAAGCGCCGGCAAACTGACTATTTCTATTAAACTATACAACGGACTGCGACTCGATATATTCTTTTTTTTTCTCCAAACAATCGAATAGCAATCATAAATTGAATAGATAGAGGCTGGTCACCCGGGATATAGAAATTGCAAATTAATCTTACCTGTTGTCATACGAATAAGACATTGTAACAAAAATACGCTTGTGTGGAAATTAGGTAACAAGAGAACCGCCAGAGTGACTATGTCCTTAACATAAATAAAGAAAGTAACAAGGCAATTGTGTCTGCGTGTATGTATGCGCGCGCGCGAAAGAAGGCGATGGAGACAACCGATTAGACTGCAGGTAGATATCCACTTGAAGTCTACGCGTCTTCCAACCTTCTTTTTATTTTCTGAATGTCGCTGTGTTTGACCCGACTGCGGCTGAAGGCGGATAATAAAAGACAAGTAACAAGACAAGACTCTAGAAAAAGCAGGCAGATAAGTGTATGTACGCGTTTGAAAGAGTGTGGGATAAGAGATGGAGAAGAATAAAAAAGGGTAGCTATTGTTTCAACGTGCTCTAGCACCAATTGTAGATAGAGAAGAATAACAAGGGTTTGGTAATAAACAAGATTTTAAAACAAAACGAGAACACTCTTCAAAGAATAAAAAAGGAAAATAGAAAAGAGGGGGAAAAGAAGGAAACAAAAAACTTGTCCAAAAATGATGTAGGACCGAAACAAGAAAAAAATTGTAACAAGAGAGCAGCCGACCTTTTAGTAATAAACGAAGAAGAGAAAAATAGGACGAGGTAGGGTGCCTACGCGTAAGCGCCTTTGTAAAAGACCGTCAGTCTCGTCAACTCCTATTTCCTTCTTCGTCCAGTACATTCTGTTGCTCAATGGCAAAATACCGTCTATCGCGGTTTTCCTTTTTGCTTTGTATCTGTAAATAAGATGACCAGCCGCGAAGAAACCTTTTTTGTTGACATTGGCGGGCCCAAGATACGACTCGTCGCCTCTTTTTGTCCAAAGGAAACTTTTTTGCATACTCAGAATTGGCGCTCGAAAAAAATAAGAAACTGGCCGATGTCTGACATTCCAACGCCAAAGTGCGTGATTCGCTTGCGATAATCGTTTCAATGTTGGGATAGTCCGACGAAGGGCAAAAGAAGCCGTTTCCCTCTGCTACAATTTCTTTTGGTAAATCCCTTTTGCTCGTTTCGATTGAAGCACGCCGAAACATCAAAATCCAGCACCCGTGCATCCGCCTACTCTTTGTGGTGTTGCCCATCGTTCAATGTCAATCGCACATTTATGCTGTCTTGAGCGAATTGATTGATTGGCGATCCTATCGCCACACTATTTACAGGCTTTATTTGCCTGTAATTTCCACTTGCAGATGTGCAAGGGAGCAAAATGGTTGGAAACACATTTCAAAACGAGTTCGCGTTCATAGAATCGCTGCCCGATGCAAAGTCACCGGCATTGTTACTTTGACACCCAGCATTTCCCTTTTTTGGAGCACGCATTGGGTTTTGCCATTGGATACCAGATGTCGTCTGGGTTCAACGTCCGCCACCTATTGGCGAGCGCACTATTATACTACTACTCGACATTACATTGCAACCCGTCTCTCCTGCAATACATCCAAAAGACAAACAGCGATTATCGGCCGCAATTTACGCCAATTTAAAAAAGGTGTAATTTCGATATCTTGAAATGTAAATCAACCGAACTTGCCGCAAAGACATTAAATAATGTCCAAAACGTTTGTTTCTACATTTTCAAAAAGGAAATGATTTGTGGGCATGTTAGAAATCAACAAATAAATTTACTTTGGAGCACTAATTGCAGCCTGCGCTTCTTCGACAACGGCGTAGAGCTTTGCAGAGTCATTGAGAATATATGCCAGCGACCGGACATCGTGGCTCATCTGGTCCAGAATCCACACGGTGATCTTTGTCGAGTCTCTGTATCCCATGCCCTTGATGAGCGGGAACAGCTTCGAGCCCAGCTTCTTCTTCCGCTCGCTCTCAGGCTTTGACAGAAGCAGCTCGATAAACTCCTCAGTCTCGGTGTCATAGTCCCGCAGATGGATCCCCTCAAACGACTTTGTCGGCACTACCAGCGGCGACTCGGCCTTCTGGCTCGCATGCGACTCGAGCACAGGCGGCGGCGGCGAATACGTGGGCATATGCGCGGCAGCCTTTTGCTCGAGATCCCACTCGGAAGCCAGTAGCCGCGGGTCGCTGAGCAGGGCAAGCACGTCCTCAAGCGGCCGCTTGATAAAGCTGCTGACTATACGGCTGGCGTCACGAACGTCGACTGCGGGATTGGCAGCAATTTCTGAAATCAGCTTTTGTGTCAGAATCTCGTTTCGCGAGCCCTCCGACAGATTGCGCAGCATGATTGGGTCGATCAAGGGGTCGGATATGGCTGCGGCTGGGGCGGCTGCATTTGCAGAGACTGGTTCGGGTCCAGAATCAGGAACCGCCACGGCCACAGGTGGCGAGGGGTTACTGGCTACCGAAACCGACCGCGGGAACGGAACTGTGTTCTGCGCAAGAGACGACTCGGCATCCACGACAACGCTGGTGGCAGAGCTGGGCTGCGGGATACTGTGCGGGTGCTTGTTGACATGCTCGTACTGGTACATTGTGATTTTCCTGCCCTTAATATCCGCGCCCTGGCACTCGCGCAGGGCCTCTATGGCAGCATTCGGATCGCTAAACTGGACGATGCCATGGCCGCGCGACTTTTTGCTCGCAGGGTCAATGCTGACTCGCGCCGACTGGATGTATCCGTACTTTTTAAACAGCGCAAACAGCTCCTTGTGCGACACAGTCGGGTGCAGGTTTGTAACAAACAGCTTCCCCGGAACAATAACGCCGCCTAAACCGTTTCCCGGCCCACCCGCCGCCTCACTCGGCGTTACCGGGCTTGTGGCAGATCGGCTGTGCGATGCTATGCCAGACGACTGGCGAGACGATGCCGACAATGGCGGCGGTGGCGGTGTCTGCGAAGCCGACTGGGGCTCCGACTCTGGCTGCGGAATTGCGCCGCCGCTGGGACGACTGGATACCTTTACCGAGTTTTGCCGGCTGCGCTCGCCGTTATCGGCAGCCGATGGCCGCGACCGGCGTCGAGGCGGCTTCGACAGATGTATCTGGATGCTGCTTCCCAGATACTCTGCAGAATTCAGCTGCTCGAGAGCGATCAGTGCATATGTCTGGTCAGTAAAGCATGCATGTGCTATCTTTTTGCGCTGGCCACTTGGGAGTGTGGGAAATGAGCAGGCGTACATGGGGCCAGAGGGACGCAGGAAATCGTACAGCGTAGACTCGGTTGCCTCCTCGGGAATGTGCTTTATGCTAATGTATCCGCCCAGGACCGGCGGCTCTATTTCGACGTTGCCCTCTAATGGCGTCATCCGCAGCGTGCCCGTGTTGCTCTGCAGCACCCTATTGTTCAGGATGACCATGGCCTTTTCGGCTAGAAAGAAACAAGAGACAGTGCACCAGGGTGCGAGCATAGCTGTAGTTAGTAAGGTATTCCGAAATAAAAGGATAGAGCAGACTCGGCTGTTGCCTTGTATATATGTGTATCTGTATACTTACTGTCGTACACGTTGCGAAACTCGACATTGCCGGTAATTTGCTCCGACGTGTGCGGGTCGACGTTCAAGCGAATTCCACGGCTGGCCTTGAACAGCTTCTGCAGCTCGGACAGGGCGTCTTCGGTAACGCCGCTAAAGTAAAGCACCTTTGTGTGCAGCTTATTCCAGTTTCTGTGCCACTCGTCGGCCGGCTCGAGCGGTCTGGTGTTGGCTGGAGACGCCGAGTCGGGCAGCGGGTCATTTAAATCCACTGCCACCGGTGCATCTGGCTGCTTAATTGCAGACAAGTCGGCATACGAGACCATTCTGGGATATTAATAGAGTATAGACAGGCAAGGGAGCAGCTGCAAAGCAAAGGAGAGTGATGTGGGAAGAACAGGCACAGCTCGACACCACCTTTACGCGCGTCTGAGAAATAGGTGCTTAAAAATAGCATCAGCATCATGTCCTGATCACCAAGCACTGAGCGCCGATCAGATCTGGGGGTAATTCTTTTTCCCGATTAGCCCAATAAGCGTCGCATAAGGCCTGGTGACCGCGGAGGTTGGGGCGGTCGAAATTTGCAGAGAAGAGCTTCATCAGATACGTCTTATCAAATCCATTTTTTTCTTTCTTTCTCTTGCAGCAATTTTTTCTTTAAAACTATTTCCCGCACACACTTGTATTCTCCCTTTCAAAACGAAATTTAATTCATAGAAAGAATGTTTTCACTCGCCAAGCAAATCACACCTCGCATTAGCACTCTCGGGAGACTGCAGCAGCCATCGATGAAGCTCGGCAGGGCTGTCGGCGCCCGGTTCTACCACGAGAAGGTGATTGATCACTACGAGAACCCGCGCAACATGGGGTCGCTCGACAAGCACGACCCGACGGTCGGCACCGGTCTTGTCGGAGCACCTGCCTGCGGCGACGTCATGCGTCTCCAGATAAAGGTCGACGACGACAACAACATTGTCGATGTCAAGTTCAAGACATTTGGCTGTGGCTCAGCCATCGCCTCGTCGTCGTACATCACCGAGAGAGTCCGTGGAATGAACATTGAGGAGGCGCTCAAGATTAAGAACACAGATATTGCAAAGGAACTGTGCTTGCCGCCGGTCAAGCTGCACTGCTCGATGCTTGCGGAGGATGCCATCAAGTCGGCCATCAAGGACTTTAGGACCAAGCGTGGTGGCGAGCTGCGGTCAGCTCCAGCCTCAGCCTAAGCAGCAAACTTTTATTTTTCTCTCTCTCACTCTACTTTAAAAGTGTTTCTTCTGTAAGAATAAAAAAAGGATATACAATACTTAGAGCTTTGTCGACTCTAGGTGCCTGCCCAGTGCTGTTGTGGTTGTCGCCAGTGACTTGCTGCTGCTTCCGTAAATGATGTTAGTCTGATAGTGAGCGCTGGTCGATGACGTGATCATGTCGATGCGCGAGAGGAGGATCTGAACTGCGTCCTTTGCCAGCGTCTTGGACATGCCGTCAATAATGCTATCGCTGATTCGGCGATTGAGCACGGCCAGCTGGCTGCGGACAGTCTTTGTCGAATCTGGCTGCTCACGCAGCACCGACACGCCGGCAAGCGCGCACCCGAGCAGACATACGCGGGTCTCGAGAAGCTCGAAATCAGGATTGCTATCCACGGCAAGCAGACCATCTTCAACAAGCCCGGCAGCCGCAACCGCCGGGTGAACCTCCGGGCCCCAGCTGCCGGGTCGTACTGAATCCACCTGCGTCGAGAGGAATGACAGAGCCAGCGCCTGGGTGAGCTGGATGCAGCGCTGGCAGCCAGCAGGCAGTGCCTCGACAATCTGCAGCTGAGCCCGTATGGGGAGTAGTGCAAAATAGCAGGCAACGCGTGCAGTGGACTCGGAGAGCACCTGTGCCCAGCGACTTGATGGCTGGATATTGCTGACAAGAGTCGCTAGACTTTTCTGTATGTCTACAGACGACGCCGATACGTATCGATCGGCCAGACAGTAGACATACAGAGCCACAATCTGCGCGTAGTCCTCGGTCTCGACTGCTTCGACCGCTCGACTGGCGACATCCAGCAGCCATGCCACTCGCTCGACATTGCCCCGCAACTCCTGCTCAATCGACGGCTGTATCCGCACAATCTCGACATACACCGACGGCGTGCTGTTTCCGCTATCCGGCGACTCGATGTCGGCACCTTTGTCCATCGGCACACCCACAAGGCGCTCGAGCAGCGCATACAGCACGCGTGGCGCAAGCACCCATTCTGAGATACGCATGTCGAGCGCATACATTAGCGCCGCGTAGCATTCCGTAGCCACATGCTGATCCCTGGCCAGGCACATTCCGTCGAGAATCTCGTCGCCCGTGGCAGCTGCCATCAGCCGCCCGGCAGCTGCCTGAAGGCGCGCCAGTCGCGAGCATATCATGCCCATGTCGAGCGACTGTGATCCACGGCCAGGCCCGCTAAAAACGACAATCTGCGCAGCCTTCCGCTGGCGCTGCTGCTTCTCGCCCTGCCTGCCCATTTGCAGGCGGATTCTGGCAATATCGTCGCCCAGCACATCCCGCACAAACTCCTCGTCATCGCTAGCGGATTTATGCGAGCCATCGTCGTCGTTATCGCTGTGGCTGTCGCTTGACTCTCTGTGTGCATGCTGCTCAAGGAACGAATAGTTGTATTTCCGCGCCTCAGTCTCACGCACAAGTGCCTTGAGCGTATTGCGGTGCTTCACCCTCTGCTTGATTGTCATTGCCGGAGGCCTTGCAACAGCCTTTACGCCCAGAATGCTGTCTGCGTCGACCAGCTCGTCGTCGCCGTCGCTGCTGCTGTCCAGAACCTCGATCGGAGACAGTGGCTCCAGCAATGCTGGCTTTGAACACACGGTGGTGACTGCAGTCTCATCCACGTCGGTATCCGCCCCTGTCGCATTCAGTTCCGAGCCTGACGACACGCTCTCGCAGCGCGGCAGCCCAATGCGCCTTGTCCGCGGCCCGTGTCCGTCTGTGGGCTGCGAGGATAGTGCGAAAAACTTTGTTATAGTGGAATTGTTGTTGACCGCTGCATTCTTGCGCTTGGCTCGCTTGGGGGCCATTCGGATTCCAAAAAAGGAGGGGGAAAAGGTATATAAATTAAAAATACAACACGTCTAGAAAAAAAACAAGAATAGAAAAAGCGACACAGAGGTCAGCAATTACCGTTCGGCTCGTCCTGCCTTGATCTGATGATGATGATTGATCATCGGCTGGTCGCGTGCAAATGGCCCGCCACAGAATCTAGCCAGCGCACAGGCCACCTTTTTGGCGAGCAGTAGTTCATAGTTGCCACGCGGCATGCGTCCATACACACCCCCTGAAAAAATATAAAGACTTATTAGTTCCTAAAGCTTTATTTCCCTCAGACGCTGTTTCAAACATCGAACAGCGACAACAATAACAAAAGTTTCCCCAATTCACACCCACCCCCCTGGAGGCCATATCCCAGCAAAACTTTATGAATAACAGGTACCGCCCAGCTTTTGTTTGTCAGGTCCTTGTTGTTCGGAATGTTTAGCTAGTCAGCTTACGGAACATCCCGGAAAGAGAAATAAAAAAGCCTCACATTGCTCGTTTTGCAGCCTAAATCTCAAGATGGGAAATGTATGGCACAGGCAGAGACGATGCATTTTTTTGTCTAATTTGGCCGCAAAAGCAGCCACAAGACTGCGTACCCACACGCATTTGAATAAATGGCAAGGCTCAGTAGCAGAGAAAAAGGCAGTATAGCCACCCCTCCTCCCCCCTAGAGAGAAAAAAGATGTTTATCGATTTCTTGCTCGGAGAAGCGCATTCATTCCACTCGATTCAGCGGAGACCAGCAGGCGGACAAAAAAAGGCTTGCTGCTGCAGAATGGCGACCATGTGCATGACTATAAATCACTTCAAACAGTGGGTGGAGAAAATATGCGTGTGTGTGTCGATTAGAGACTATAAAAGAGCGTCATGGCATGTTCACTCTCCCCCTCGAAGCTCCATCTATCGTCTCTTCCATCTTTACGCCCTTCTCTCTGCCTTCTCGCACAGTACAACCAACACCTCGTTACAATTTGAACCATGCTCGCGTCCGGAGCAAGCTCAGGAATCAACTCAGGAATCAACTCGGGAACCAGCTCGGCGCGGCGCTCGCGCAGCGGGTCGCCCGACCCCCTGGCGTCGTCTGCCGGAACCGCGCTGCCGTACGCCAGGCGGTCGGCGCTGCACCTCAAGGGCCTGGTGCCGTCGGGCGTCGAGGACTTTGACATCCAGGAGAAGCGCGCGCTCGAGCAGCTGAACATGAAGAGCACCAACATGGAAAAGTACATGTTCCTCTCGTGGCTGCGCACAACAAACCTCAACCTGTTCTACCGCCTGGTGCTGCACAACCTCAAGCAGATCGCACCGGTCATCTACACGCCGACGGTCGGCCAGGCGTGCCAGGAGTACTCGCACATATACCCGTTCCTGGCGCCGCCCAACGCCGTCGACGGGCTGTACATCCCCCTGGACGAGATTGACAGCATCGACGAGATTATCAGCAACTACCGCGAAAGCATCGCCGAGGGAGACGAGCCCGAGATCACCGTGATCACCGACGGCTCGCGCATCCTGGGCCTGGGCGACCTGGGCGTCAACGGAATGGGCATTCCCGTCGGCAAGCTGCAGCTGTACGTCGCCGCAGCCGGCCTGAACCCTGACCGCTGCCTGCCCATTGTCCTCGACTTTGGCACCGACACCGAGAGCTACCTCGAAGACCCGCTGTACCTGGGCCTGCGCCAGCACCGCCCGTCCGACAGCGACTTCTACGCGGCAGCCAACAAGGTCATCGCCGCGCTCCACGCCGCGTTCCCCAGCATGTTCATCCAGTTCGAGGACTTTAGCACCGACCACGCCTTTGGCCTTCTGCGCGAGTGGCGCCAGAAGGCGCTGTGCTTCAACGACGACATCCAGGGCACCGGCTGCGTCATCCTCGGCGGGTTCATCTCGGCGGTCCAGCAGGCAGGCATCCCGCCCGAGGACCAGCGCATTCTGTTCCTGGGCGCCGGGTCAGCCGGCGTCGGCGTGGCCAAGCAGCTGGTCGACTACTTTGTCATCGAGCACGGCATCCCCGAGGCCAAGGCCAAGGCCATGTTCTGGTTCGTCGACTCGCGCGGCATGATCACGGCCGACCGCGGCGACAGGCTGGCCGAGCACAAGATATACTTTGCCCGCGGCGACAACAGCGGCGCCCAGTGCAAGAGCCTCGAGGACACGCTCGAGTACGTCAAGCCGACGGCAATCATCGGGCTGTCGACCATCCACAAGGCGTTCAGCGAAAAGATCCTGCGGCGCATGAACGAGATAAACACGGACGCGCGGCCCATCATCTTCCCGCTGTCCAACCCCGAGACGAAGGCCGAGTGCACGTTCGAGGAGGCGATGCGCTGCACCGACAACCGCGTGCTGTTTGCCTCGGGCACCGCGTTCCCCGAGTACGTCATCCCCGAGACCGGCGAGGAGCGTGTACCGGGCCAGGGCAACAACATGTACGTGTTCCCGGCCATCGGCCTGGGCGCCGTCCTGTGCAAGCCCGAGTGGATCACCGACACGATGATCTACGCCGTCGCCAAGGCGCTGGCCAGCTCGCGCAACGACGACGAGATTAGCCGCAACGAGCTGTACCCGCGGATTGACCGCATCCGCGAGGTGTCTGCACGCCTGGCCGCTGCGTTCATCCGCCAGGCCGTGCGCGAGGGCCTGGCGCATGACGCAGAGTACATCGACCTTGTGGCCCAGGACGGCGACTGCAAGGGCACGGCGCCCGACGGGTGCCACGGCGAGCGCGTGCTGGCTGCTGTCAAGAAGCGCATGTGGCATCCGGCGGAGAACTTTGAGCAGCTGCGCGAGTGCTGCCCGCACCACCACCACCACCCGAACGTGTCCGAGCACGGCGAGCAGAGCTGCTAGGAAATATCAGCGCCGACGTATTTTTATTCTTTCACTCTCCTGTCACTCAAAATTACCAATAGAAACCACCAACAGCAGCTGGCACGGGTAAAGTGTTAAAGAAAGTGTGGATAAGTTTATAATGTCTGCTGGTGTGTAAAAGTAAAGTATGGCTGGGTGAGGTAGATAGCTCTGGGTGCGGCGTGCCTATTTTCCGCCAAAGACGCTCCAGTTGGGCTTTGTCGGGAACTCGGTCTCCCACTTGACGTTCTGCGCAAACGAAAAGTGGTCGTTGACCGGCAGGTTGTGGAACGACGCCTTGATCTCGTCCTCGAACTTGAGCTTGTTCTTGGACGAGCTCATCATCACCTGCTCCGGGTCAAACCCGGCTCCGCCCTTGTACGCGTAGTTGAACGAGCGGTGCTCGAACGCCTCCGTACGCGCCTTGTCCGGCTTGTCCGCGTGCACGTGGCGGAAGCTGTTCATGTGCTTGTGCTCGTACGTGCGCGCCGTGCCGGCCTTGGCGTTCTCCTGGTGCTCGTGCTGGTGGTAGTAGTGCGAGCGGTCGTGGAAATGCCGGCGCTTGCCGTCGCAGTCCACCTCGTGGCCCGTCTGGTCGCGGTCCAGCGAAAGGTGGTCGAATGCACGTGCCAGGCCCGCTGACGGGTTCACCATGTGGTCCGAGTGCTGCACGTGGCGTGTGCGGCGGTCGGCCTCGCGCCCGGCTGCCAGCTCGCGGTCGGCCTGCTCGTTGTACAGCGAGTGGTTGAAGTGCTGTGTGTGGTTCTCGTCCTCCCACATCGCCTTGGTCTCCTTGTATGTGCCGTAGCCCTCGTTGGGCTTGGTGATTGTGCCCACCGGCGGCTTCCCGGCAAAGTCGGTCGCGCAGAAGTCGACCACCGCCTTGGCCTCGCTCTTCTTGGTCTCCTCCTCGACCTTGACTGTCACCTTGACCTCCTCCTTGACCTCGGTGCACACCGGCGCGGGCTCGCACACCTTGACCGTGACCTTGACGTCCTCGCACGGGTGGCAGGGCGCAGGCGCAGGTGCGGGCGCAGGGGGCGGCGGGGGCGGCGGACAGGCCTCCTTGCAGGGCTCGGGACCCTTGCTTGGCGGGAACATCATCATGATGCTGGAGATGGTGCCGTGGCAGAACACCTCGTCCTCGGTCATGCCCTTCTTTGGGGCAGGCAGATGCGCAGCAATGTTGTGGATATAGCGGAAGCCCTCGTAGATAGTCGGCCGCGTGAGCAGGCGGTCGAAGCGCGCAACAACCTCCGCTCCAAACTTGCCCTCGACGCCTGTCGGGTGCCCGGCGCGCGCCTTTACCCGCTCCTTGCACACCTTGACGTCGACGTCAAAGAAGAGTGCGTCGACCGGCGCAAACGACTCCTCGGCAATCTTCACCCAGATTTTCCGCTGGTCCTCGTCAAAGTTGCATCTGTCGATCACCACGTTCTTGCCCTCCTTCAGGCACTTTGCTGCGTGCTGCTCGCAAAGTGACCGAGAGCCCATCTCGTCCTGGTTGATCCGCTCCCACGAGGGCGCGTGTGCTGCGAGCCGCTTTGCAAATGCAGTCTTGCCGCAACCGGGCAGACCGACTAGTACAAGCATCTGAGGCATGGTCAAAAACTAGAGAGAGGAGAAAGGAATGCGTGGGTATGAGTACAACGAACAATAATCGCCGCTTGGCGGTTTGTCAATGCTATTTAAGCGAACGGGCGGGCCTCACAATAGCTCCAGAATGTGCAATGAAAAAGGGTGTGCCCAGTCGTGCCAGTGTTCCAGTCACTGACGTATGTGCCAAGAAGATAATAAAGAAGTCGCTGAACCGTGTAAAAGACGCACAGAAAGCGAGAGAGAGAGAGAGAGAAAAATCAGACTCAGAAACGTATAAAGAAGAAAGAGAGAAGGGGAGAGGAGCCAGAGAACCTCTTTCTGGCGAGCAGCAAACGACATGAGGGAACAGAAAGTAATTTTTTTCTGGCTAGTGTCAATGACACAAAGAGAGACCATCCGACCAATTTTTTCCCTGGCCATTCTGTAGTATACAGAGCAGTAGTGGATAATTACCTTTTGTTGCTGTATGTGTGTGTTTTAATTGGCTGTGTTCTGTGTAAGTATATGCTATATGCTGAGCGTTTAAATCTGCTGCTGCTGCTGCCAGTCGTTGCGTGTCCAGACGTAAAAGAAAGATAGATAATGTAGAGCGAATAAGATAATGGACAGAACCCCGGCAATGGCAATAACAGAGAATAGAGTTTGTTTTTGCGCAGAGTCTACAGTAGTAGTAAAAAAAGTCTTGTATGCTATGAAATAAGTCGAATAGGGAAGGAGAAAGAGATGGAAAAAAGGATGCGGCCAGCCTTGAGCATCCAACGCACGAAATTTATAAGTCCTCGCCGACACCCAGACATTTGCGCCGAAACATCCACTCTCGTGAAACCGAGACGTATAGTGTGCAGGGCTAGTTTCTCTCCTGTTCGCATACGGAAAGGATGTGCCCTTGCCTGAGCTTCTGCTCGCTTCTGCGCAAACAAGCTGCGCAAATCCCTCCATCCCTCCATCCCCTCCTCTGTCTCTCTCTCTTGCCCTTCATTTGCCGCCTCATTGTGCGTGCGTGTGTGTGCTGGATTTTTTATTCCTAAGGGCCTTGGGATAACTCGCATTCATCGGAGGTATAGTGTAAACAAATCTCCCACCTGAGCCCAATTTTTTTATTTCGCCCACTCTTCCCTCCTCGAGCGCTGGCGGCGAGGGTTCAGCTTGGCAAGCCGAGATGACGGAAGCGCAGCCGTGCTTCTCTTCCCAAAAAGCGCACACAACACCGGCTTGCCATGCACCCAAGCGACGCCTCGACACCAAGAAAAAAATAGAAGCACCGCCTGTCAGAGTTGCCTGCATCATCTGACTCTACTTCTCAATTGTCACTCAGCTCAGATCTCCCCAGCTCGGCTCAACACGATGCAATGTTGATGAGAATACATTCTTCGAAAGTTTAGCGCCGCCCTCTACTCTTCCCCAGCATTACTTTCACACTCCACCCATTCACATTTAAATCCGCACAGCTCAATGCCCCTACCCGCCAGGCTCCAGGCGCTCTTCCGGCGCCGCAGCGACCCCAGAACACTAATATCCACGCACAGCGAGCGCCTCGTGGTCCTGCTCAGCATCCTGCTTGTATGCCTGCTGGGCCTGCCCCTATGGTGGACAACCACGCGGGTGTACCGCGCAGATCTCCCCACCGACGAGATAGCGCGCTTCACGCCCAAAGACCCGCTACGAATTCCATTTGCATTCCACATTGACGACTCTGCTGATTCGCTTCTGCCCAGCGGCTCGCTTGCCGCGATCGAGCAGGGCGCTGCAAGGCTTATCGACAAGCAGCGCGTGCCATACGCCAGAGGCGAATGGCCGGTCCGGTATGAGGCTGTTGTGCTGCAGGGGCCAGCCCCCGACATTCCTGGCCACTATACGCTAAAGGCCAGAAGAGCACCATCCTCCAAGACACGCGTATCGGTTGAAATCAGCGTCGATCGCATAGCGACAGTATCGATTCCTAGCAAGGTACCTGCGATGTCGGTGCTTGAAGACCTGATATCCGCTATAGTTGCAAAGGAAGAGCGTGAGCTACGGCGGACCACATCGGGCTTGTCAAACCAAAAGCCAAGGGCCACCGCTGATCGTGCGCTAAAGTACTCGCCAGAGTACGCCGTCACATTCACTCTGCTCAACGAAGACCCTGTCAACGGCGTCACTGTTGACTGGGATATTGAGAGCGCGATCAGCACGTACATCCAGCCGTTTATTGACTCGCTGCATCCAGTAACCAAGCTTTCTGTAACATCGCAGGTTCTTCACGATGCAGGCCCTCCGCCCTTCAAGCCCGTAAAGACATCTAACCAGACCCTGCTGAGCCCATCAATGCTGGCGCATTTTGTCAACTCGCCCTCGTGGAATCTTGCATCGACAGACCCCGTCTCGCCCATGCTCAACTTTATCCTGTATGTGCCATCGCTGGAGTCACAGCCTGTCTACATTACTCGGGAAAACAATAGGCTGCACACAAATGCGTTCCTTGTTTCCCAATGGGGTGGCGTTGCGATAGCCAACCTTCCAGCTGAAACCAAAGCAGGTTCTCACATTGTACTATCGTCGTCTGATATGCAGGGATACATGGGCGCATTCATTTCCCAGCTCCGCGAGCTTATCGGCATTCGCAGATACACTCCACTCGACGAAAGCCCAGAGGGCACCATCGAAAAAATCCGTGTTCACCAGGCTACACTCACTGGAATCAGCACATGGGAACAAGATGCCCTACTCCGCCAGTGGCTAGTCAGCACTAGACTGACAGCCATCTCTACCCTCCAATCTCTCAGCCGTCTGGTGGAATCGATGCAGAACATGGTTGTGATGGATGAGATCAAGACCAAGGTCGATGGTGCAATCCAGGAGCTCACTTCAATCCAAGACGCGCTCAGCTCATCCACCGATCATCTCAAGGCATGCAAACATGCCACTAATGCGTCGGTACTTGCTGAGAGTGCATTCTTCGATCCATCCATGGTCTCGCTGCTCTACTTCCCCGACCAACACAAGTACGCCATATACCTTCCATTCTTCCTTCCTGCCGTCATGCCCCTGATTACCGCTCTTAAGCGAGTAATTAAGGAGCGCAAGTCGCGCAAAGCCGTCAGCACAGAAAGCAAATCCGAGTAGCTGGTACAACAGCAACTCGATCAATATTTAGTAGGCGCCGCCGCCTCTTCTCATTTTATATGTATCGATTCATTTGATCCATGAGCGGTGCTTTTTAAAAGTCAACTTGTCTAAACCTGGCGCACTCTTATGCATAGTGATATTAAATTAGCGGATGCCATTGGTGTGTAGAGTAGCTCGACTGTTCGGTATTGAGTCTAGCCTCTAATTGAAACCCCAAATATCACGTTTCCTTGGAATATTATTCTGGATTACCACTGATGTCACCATCCGGAGATAGGAACGGAAAATTTGCAGTGAATGCTTGCTTGAAGTCGGTGATAGATGGCGTGATGAACTGTTACCAGACACTACCTCCACCAGTGTTGCCATACATAAGATCAAATAAGATAAAATGGTATCGTTTACATGAAGAGTTCACCATAAGCGTATATAATCTTGAAAGCTGATCTGTAGGTCACAATTGACGCCACCGCCTTTAGCCAGCAATGCCATTATCAATATCTACCACTTCTCTGTTTAAACAATGGCATCTTTTGACACCCTCCCATCCGTTGTCATTTGCAACATCTATCTTTACGCTACTAGCGATG
>JANBOJ010000065.1:0-63003 GCA_027574685.1 Coemansia erecta | reverse complement strand
GCGCTCTGCCAGAGCAGTGCTTACGCTGGATACGCCGTAGGTGGCCAGGTAGGGATCGGTGATGTGCCACGAGATGACCGCCTCGATGCCCACGGTCACGTTGTCCTTGGTAACAATCGGCATTGATCCCAGCGGCACAATCTGGATCTTTGTGTCTACATACTGGATGCTCTCGGTCATCGGGTTGACATTGACCAGCCCAGGGTCTGCTGTCTTGTAGTAGCGCCCAAAGCGCGAGACCAGTGCAATGTGGCCCTGTGGAACCTCCTTGAATGGATTGGGGCAGCAGAAGCAGCCAGGAATCTGTCCGAAACCGCCAAAGAAGCTGCCCAGCCCGGTCATCAGCCGCTCGTACATGTTTGCCGACTGGATGGGGTGCGTCACAGCAAACTTTGGCGGGTTGAATACGTGCACCGGGTTAGGCGGCGGCGCGTATGCTCGTGCTGGGGTTCCGTAGCTTGTGCTTGGATCCGAGTCCTTCATATCGTACTTTGGTACCTGTTCTGACATTATAATAGACGTATGGTCGAATAAGCTTTGTTTAAATAGGAAATAACAGAGGATGAGGAATGAAGGAGAAAAACAGGCGGATTTTGTTGCTCCTGTTATATGTGCGGCCGATGCTCGCCTGCAGGCGACAGCCGTTTGTTTGTCCTCCCCTATTTTTAAAGACGCTGCTTTGGAACAAACATTCCGTCACTTTTGATGGACTTGGCGAAAAAAAAAAGAAGCACTTGCAAGGTGTGCAGAACTCGACTGCGGCGAAGCATCCGAGCTTTCTTTCTAGAAGTAATTTGCGCTCTTTCAGGAGAAACAGACATACTGCGTGTAAATCCACCACTCACCCCCTTGAATTCTATAACATGGCCTGGACGCCAAGCAAAACCTCAGCTGCCTAAAACCCTGCCACGTGCCTCCAGCGAATATGCAGGCCAAGAACGAGTGCCTGACAACTCGACATGTAGCATATGGGGGACTATATAATTTATAATAAATAATTGATGCTTTGTCCTAAATGTGGCAAATTAAATTATTGCGGGATCGAGGGCGCAGTGATAGTTGGCTGCTCATTGTCATCACCCGTCGGCGAATCAGTATCGGTGGGCGGCTGGGGATCAGTGGGTGGCGAAGGATAGGTGGGAGCCGAGCTGTAGACAGGCTCGTCAGAAGTCACATAAGGCGGCTGGGTCTCGTAGGTGTTATAATCGGAGGTGGTCACATAGGGCGGCTGGGTCTCGTACGTGTTGTAGTCCGAGGAGGTGACATACGGTGGCTGGGTCTCGTAGGTGTTATAATCGGAGGTGGTCACATAGGGCGGCTGGGTCTCGTACGTGTTGTAGTCCGAGGAGGTGACATACGGTGGCTGGGTCTCGTAGGTGTTATAATCGGAGGTGGTCACATAGGGCGGCTGGGTCTCGTACGTGTTGTAGTCCGAGGAGGTGACATAGGGCGGCTGAGTCTCGTAAGTGTTATAGTCTGAAGTCACATATGGCGGCTGGGTCTGGTAAGTGTTATAGTCTGAAGTCACATATGGCGGCTGGGTCTGGTAAGTGTTATAGTCAGAGGTAACATAGGGCGGCTGGGTCTCGTATGTGTCAGCATCGGAAGTCGAATAGGTAGGAGCCTCGGTGTCATACGTGTTGTAGTCAGATGTGACATAGGGCGGCTGGGTCTCGTACGTGTCAGCATCGGAGGTTGAGTAGGTTGGGACATCAGTATCGTACGTGTTATAATCCGAGGTAACATACGGGGGCTGAGTCTCGTATGTGTCAGCATTAGACGTCGAGTAGGTAGGAACCTCGGTGTCGTAGGTGTTGTAGTCCGAAGTAACATACGGAGGCTGAGTCTCGTAGGTGTTATAGTCAGAGGTAACATATGGTGGCTGAGTCTCGTAAGTACCAACCTCAGAAGTAACATATGGCGGCTGAGTCTCGTAAGTGTTATAGTCCGAGGTTACATAGGGCGGGGGCACCCAAGTCGAATAGGAAGGTGGACGAGGAACACATTTGTTTGCGCTGGCAACAGCAGCAAGAGTTGACAGGAAGGCAATTGAAATCTTCATTTTAATGGAGTGACGTTTAGAATATATATGGAATGCTCTATTAGATAAAGGTCGTGTTATAGTCAGAACAGTGGGGAAAAAAGACAAGCAGAAGCTGGAGATGCTAATGGATGGATGCTTTAAAACTGAGTCCGAGATGTCTCCCAGTCTCGTCTTTTATACATCCCCGACATGAGCATCTCCCATCCGAAATTTCTATACGTGATGATTCCTATCTCTCAGCCATGTTTAGCATAAAACCGCAGCTGCCATACAGCAGCAGACTGAGAAGAAAAAACAACAGCAGAAAAAAAATCTGTCATCTTTTCTCCCTGTGCAGCTTTCCGCCTTGCGGCTCTCACGCAAAGCAATTGCACCATTCGCGTATATCATATGCACATGAATGGTATTTTTAACGTCTTTCGGGCGTTGAATAATGAAGCAAAATATTTTTAGAATGTGCCCGAAATACAAATGAAGCAAATATAAAATCAGTTGCAGGTTTCGCCGGATGTAAATTTCCCCCTTTTTCCTATCTTGCGACGCCTCCCATCTTCCGCGCGCCATTTCCGTTTCCCAATTTGGCGCAAGACAACCGACCTAACAGGCGCATTTCTCCTCAGAAGAACTCGCAGAACAATGCGGCAGCGTCCGAGGCAGCGGCCTTACTCGGCTCCTCTGAAAGCTACAATTGGACAGATCCGGTACATTTTTTGGGCACCAAACAAGGGTGACAGAATAATTGCGTAAACAAAACAATTCATTAGCAGAAACAAGGCGTGTCTTAATTTAGGCCCTTAAAGACGTGGGTAATTTCTTTTGCAAGCCTGTCCAAAAATAATAAATTTGCACACCCGTCTTACAGCAAGGCAGAGAGAAAATCACACGTGAACCAGCGCTTTGCGTAGAATAAAGTGATATAGTAGGACAAAAAATAGAATGCACTACATTCTCCACACACACAAATTTGTCTATGCCAAAGCAGGGTAATTGGAGCAGGGCCAGAGACGCATATAGAGGAAGGCATGCATGGCGCTGAATCAGGTACGATTCTTGTTCTGCTACGACAGATGCAGCAAGTCGCGCCTGCGCGCACTGGTGCGTATCACATATGCTCAAAATATTACATTCTAAATATAGGCATTTGTCTGGCACTCTGTGCGCACCACGTGCAGTGCATATGTATACATGCCAACACGCCGTTCCACCGAGTGCCGCTATATGACAGCGCGCAAATGATCCAACTTACCATTGTGGCTCTTGTAACACGCTTGCGCTGAACCCCGGCCTGGTACTTGAGCTCGCCAAGCGAGTCCCGAACATCCTATGCCGAGATAAAACATAATTAGCATCACAGATCAGCAAAGCCATGTGTATCACAACGCAAGTCCAGAAACAAAAGAGCCATAGATAAGCCACATCCACATGGATGTTTACACAACAGCACTTACTAGTGAAAGGATATCGATGGCTTCGGAGCCCGAGTGCAAGCTGCCGCCGTGTAGTGCCGCGCTAGTGTTTGCAAGCGAACGGTCTCTACATTCGGAAAACATCTCCGCTCATTAGCGCGTGTAAATAACAATCGTGTGAATGTGCATGGTCTCGGCAGTCCTGTCCAAAACAATAGCATGGGGACCGCTACGGAGACCGCAGATACTTACATATTCCGCTCAATGCCCTTGGCGGTCTTGGCACGACTGTCAATGGCATCGTTGCCATTGTTGACAAGCGCAAGACAATCCCTTGCATCCGCAAGAAGCATGTCCCAACCCGTGAATGCAGCATCTTCGCTGAGCCATGATTCGCGACGCTGGCGTTGCTGGCTGGATGCTTCCTCTGCATCAACCAGCATGCTGTCGAGCGCTTCGTCGTCAGGCTGCAATCTCAGCATTGGCTGCAGTAGACTTGCTGCAGATGGCACATTGCGCTGAGAACCGATAGCAGACCCGCTGCATGCCTCCGATAATGCAACAGTTGCGCGATTTGCAGTCCGAGACATCGATACCAGTCGCTTAAGTGACAGAGCCAGTACGTCATCTGGGCTGATTACTGTGTGCTTTGCGGTTGCTTTGGTCGCAATGTGCTCCAGATCGATCTACAGTTCCAGACAGCGTTTTAAGCAAGGGTGCCTTGATTAGTACGATTGTGGACCATGGTTCGTCTTGTGCCGGCTAGATCCAGCGCACGTATCGCCTGCCCTACCTTTTGCTTCTCAAGCAAGGCGTTATCCTCATTTAGCCCAGCAGAAACTACTTTCCAGAGACGAGTCCATCCGTCGAGCATGTCCCTCTCGTCAACCAGAGACTGCAGGGCGTCCTCAATTACTTGTGTTTGAGATGCAAGGTTACGCGAAACCGAGTCGATCCTTTTGCCAACCAGATCGGTCTGACTATCTGCCAAATGGCTGTAGCTATCATTCAGAATGTCTATGGCTTGTCCAAAGTCTTCTGGGACCGACGACCCATGTATAGCCGCCAGGGGCGACTCGGCTAATGTCTGTGAGTGCTCTCGGATAACACGTTCAATGAGCGTATCTGACTGCGTGGCCAGAGATGTCTCTTGGATATGTCCAAACAAACTGCTGCTGTCCAGCCTATCAATCTCGTCACTGACAACGTGCACTAGCTTTGCCTCGACCTCATGCGCCAGCTTGGTCCGAACAAGATTGGAAACGTCGTCCCTAATCCTCTTGTGCTCATCGTGTGCAATCTGAAGCAGCTCAGGTACACTTCGTGCGGAATACGGTTCAAACTCCTTCCACGGTGAAGGAAGCTCGCTGACCTGCGCTGCATGCTTCTCAATCTGCCTGCCAACAGAGTCAAAGCTCCTTTGCATATCCGAACATAACCTAGCAATGGCGTCGTTGCACTGGTAGTGGTATCTCGGTGCACTGTTTGGCCCCGCTTTCCCATTCGCCTCTAGCTGCCTAGCCAGCAACTGCGTTGCTAGCAATGCCTCTTCAAGTTGACCCGAATGCGCAGAGATCAGACGTGCAAGCTCTGCGTTCGAAGCAGCAGCAGCTCTGTCCAAGGCTTCTTCTTCGGCCTTGAGCTCTGCAAGCTCATGGTTCATTGTGTCGACTCTGCTGGATAGAACCTCGTTCTGTTGGCGAATAGTCGCAGAGTGCTTCTCGTAACCCGCAACCCTTTTCTGAAGTCTAGCGCGCTGGTCCCGCAGCTCAAACATCGGCATACTCTCGACATTGCCAGATGCGTTGGTCTGCTTGCTTTGAGCCTGAGGATGCTTGTAGCCTATGCGCTCGAGATACTCAAACAGCTCGAGCTCGCTATCGACAACTCCATTGCGGCCAGCGTCTACGTTGTCGGCCAGCCAGCGCAGAAACCCGTCCTTGTCTGTCGACTGGTGGAATGCCCACGAAATGCTAGACACGTTCGACTTTTGCGCATTGCTCATGCCTGCTCTGCTGGGTGGTCTCTTTGTGTCTCTGGCATCGGCCTGCAGCCCTAGCACGTCTAGAAGTGTCAGCAGTCTCTGAGCCGCCTGCCCGGCTGTCAATGTATCGGTATTCATTTGAAAAGATAAACATGAATTAGCGTAAATAATAGCACACAAGGAAAAGAAAGTAGCATCTTGATCTAGTGGTAGCAATGAATAATCCAAATCATACAAACAATAGAAAGACCTGCCATTGAATATCAAGTAATGGTCCAGAGACAATAGGCACGCATATACATGGATTCAGTGTACATTTGCCATATGTTTATATAAAGCAAAGAGTAACTAAAAGACTAGGCTAAGCCCGGCACCTGCTTGATTAACTTAGTTGGGAATCGGGGGAGCGGTGATGGTGGGGAGCTGGGAGTCATCGCTGGAGCTGGGAGCCTCAGTGCTGTCATCCGACGAGCTAGGAGCCTCAGTGCTGTCATCCGACGAGCTGGGAGCCTGGGAGTCGTCGCTGGAGCTGGGAGCCTCGGAGTCGTCCGACGAGCTAGGGGCCTCAGAGTCGTCCGAGGAGCTAGGGGCCTCAGAGTCGTCGCTGGAGCTGGGAGCCTCAGAGTCATCGCTGGAGCTAGGAGCCTCAGAGTCGTCCGACGAGCTGTCAGTCGAGGTGTAGACATCCGACGAGGTGGCGACATCAGACGAGGAGTAGACGTCGGTCGAGGTGGTCGGGCGGGGGATGCACTTCTGGTCCTGGGCGAGGGCAACAGCGACGAAGGCGGCGATGGCGGCGATGGCGGAGATTCTCATTGTTGACTATTAAGGGAAGGAAGGCTTAAAAAAGGTATAAACTACGGGGAAAGGGTAAATTAAAGCTAAAGAAAAAAGAGGCAGTTGCTTCGAATAAAGTTCTTTGCAACTATTTATACTGGGTGCGGGAGGAAATGCGCGTCTGGTCCATTCCGCACACCATGACAAACAAGTGCTCGAAATCACAACATGCCGCTTTCTTTCCCCGTCTGGCTGTAAATAGAAATAAACTGGCTATCCACGCAATTGGCCAAAAGTGTCGATAATTGCAAACGATATGCCGCCTGCAGATACAGCAAATGCGCAAATTGGGGGGTGGGCGATCGTCTCTTCGCAGAGCGCAAAAAAGTGCAGAAATGTGGAGTGTGACAGTTCCAAAAATAAACACCTCATCCGCGTAGCATGTGTGCATAGAAGTGCAAATCCGCACTTGAGCACGGCCTATCTGGCATATCTAGCTTCATTTTGGAATCGGCGTTGTTTTGATTTCTGGGGGTTTACACGGGGATCCAAAAGTCTTGGCTTGTAACTCTTTTCCAACTCGTTCGAGAAGCTCTTTGTGCTCGCTGCTCTAAAGACGCGTCGCTATTGTTGTGATGCTGTAATCCACGCCGGCTTTGTGCTTTGTGCATCCTGCAGACCATTTCCACGCGGACCGACCAAGCCGCGTAGATGGTGGCAGCAACAGACACCACATATCGTAATGGCAACGTCAATATGTCAAAGATATAATTTATAGGCAATAGGGATTTGGAAAAAAAAAAAGAGTATGTATACAAAAAATCGACCACGCCAGTCACTGTCGTCATCTACAACCTGGGATGTACACGAGGACATACGCGTGTTTTTACAAAATTAGCAATGCGATAAAAAAATATCACCTAATACCCTGCGGAAGTAGTTGCCGGGTAGTCTTGCTCGATGGGATACAGAGACATTGGGTCCATTCCAAAGGGCTGCTGCTGCTGCTGCTGCTGTTGCTGCTGTTGCTGTTGCTGTGTCGGGGATTGCTGGAATCCAGACATGTTGCCCGCGCTCTGAATAAAGTTTTGGGAATTGGGGACACCCAGGTCATGAGCAAATGGCGACTCGTGGGTGCTGCCTGGAGTGCCAAAGTACGCAGCCATCGACGACGAGACCTTGCCAGCGCCATTGCTGCCATCGGCCGTTGCCAGTGTAATATCAGTCTGGCCACCGACAGCAGCAGCAATGCTTGCGGATATGCTAGCAGCGGTTGACGCCAGTGTTTGAGCAAAGGTCTCGAACTGGCTGTTCAGCGGCGGCGCAGAGTATGCCTCAATTGCTGGTGTTGGCTGAGCAGACAGGTTGTACTGAGGCAGGGTCGGTGTAGGCGACGGCTGCGCAAACTGCATCAGCATGTCAGGGCTACCAAGCACGTTCGACAGCGACTGCGCGGATACGTCGTCCCACACATGCATAGCCGAGCCTCCAGTCGATGGCGGCGGATAGATGGCCACCGAAGTGGATGTTGAGGATGCCGCTGACGAAGCCACCGGTGATGGTCCGCCACTGACACCGCCAATCCCAGGACCGGTCATTCCCATGGCAGCAGCGACCGCAGCGGCAGCGGCAACCATAGCATGCGCGCTGGGCGAGCCGATGGATGAAAGCGATCCGCTTGGGACGTTAATAGAGCTAGTCACCGGCGTGTTCAGGGACGCCTGCTGCATCTGCTGCTGGAGACCAGTGCCCGAGAGATCCCAGAACGTCGATGGGCTGGCCATCGCGGTGCTTGCAAACAGCGAGCTGGCGTCAATAGCCGAGGTTACTGCCATGGCCGCCGTAGTTGCCGGAAGCGAGCTCATTATCTTGTCGTCGTTGCTGTTGAAGCTGCTAACGCTGTTTCTGTCGCTTGCATTGCTGCCGACAAGCAGCGGGTCCTGCAAGAGACCAGCGTTAGGCGTTGTAGCAGCCGCGGCAGCCAGGAAGGCAGCGTCGTTAAGCGAAGGAAATAGTTGCATGCTGTCATGTGGCATGCCGCCGCCAACAGCATTGTTGCCATGTCCCTGCAGCATAAGAGGAGTGTGATGCTGCTGCTGGTGGTGGTGATGGTGCTGGTGTCTATCGATAGAGTGCTGTCCAGCATTGTCAAGCTGAAGGCCAAAGAAGGGCGAGTTTGGCAGCGATGCAGACATTGCCGAGATATCGACTGATGACGGGAACGAGTTGTAGCTGTGAGTCTGAGGCGAGATGATCGGCATGTTCTGGTGTGCTCCTGCTGCTGATGCCGCAAACGCAGCAATGTTGGTTGTGCTGCTGCTGTTGCTGTTCTGAGCCCGACCCAGAAGCCCAAGACCTACTCCGTTTAGCGAGCCACGCGACGACTGATGGCTCAGCGTCCTTGCAGCAGCAGCAGCAGCAGCCGCCGCTGCAACGATAGAAGAGGAAGAACCTCCTCCGGCACTCAGCTGCGACGATATCATTGAGCCCGACACTGAATTCTGCGGCCGGCGATAAGGCGATGCACCGCCGCTGTTGCTGCCGCCGGAGGTCCCTAGCGTCGGAATGGCACCGGTGCTGATGCGGTTGCGACGCATGCGAGATGACGTCGACGGATTGCGCCGACGGGCCGAGCCAAAGTTCGGGTCGTCGGATGTACGGCGCGGATTGGCTGGCAGGGCACCGGCAACCGCGACTGCCTGCTGCTGAGTGCTTCCGGTGATACCGTCGAAGAAGCCGTGGCAGAACATGCGCAGACCAAACAGCTCGACCATCCCGGTAAGTATCTTCTCCGTATCGTTATGCATGATGCTCAGCAGCATGTCGCGGCCAATAAACATTGGGTTCCACACAAGCCGCGGAATCGCCGGCTTCAACGTCGGTGCCCAGTCCTCGTCGCGGGTCATCTCAAAGAAGTGGCCACGCAGGCGCGCAAAGAATGTATACCGAATGCCGCTTTGCGAGTAGGCAAATGCAGTTCGGCCGGCGCTGCCGTCCTCGGGCATCTGGTGAGGGGTAGCCAGCATGCTCTGCATTGTTAGCAAACCGGAGTACTCGTGCCACATGCCCTCGGATCCCGCCACCATGCGAGCAAACATCGAGTCGTTGTGCGGAAAAACGCCAAAGCGCTGCGAGTTGCTACCATGGCTGACTAATAGTGCCAGAGACACGCGTGAGTGCGTAGCGCGGTCGGTTAGCCAGCACAGCGATACGACCGTATATGGCTCCCTTGATTCGATATGGTCCATGCACGCCAGAAGCCCGTCGACAAGGGTCGCCAGCGTAACAGTGCGAGCTGTGCGCGCCCGGCTAACAGCCATCTCAATGTTGGTGGCATCGAAAGACCCGACAAACTGCGAAACGAGAGTCAGCGGGATAAGCGAGGCCGGGTCGCAGGCAAAATCGGGAATCAAAGTCAGCAGGTGATGGGCCAGGAACCCGGCCTCCTTCCGCTGCCAGTCCTCCTTGCTCGCGTACTCTAGCCCAAGCGACAGCCAGCGGCTGCGGAGACTCAAAAACTTGTGCCACGAATGGCCCACAACAGCCATCAGCTGCAGGTGCTCATGCGAGGTGTCATCGGCGCTGTCGCTGTAGAAGTCAGAGCCAAAATCGGTCATTAGCGCCGAGCTAGGTGTCTGCATCGATGAGCTAGCCAGCGAGAGCGGCGGCGACCCAAGCATCGACTGGACCAGATCGCCGTCGAGGTCCAGCCCACTTCCAACATTGTGGCTTTGATGCTGGTTTCGGATTCGCCGCCTGCTGCTGCTGCTGCCAACGCCAATGTCCGACTGCTCGCCCTCTGTTTCTGCCGATGGCGCAATAGCGCTCTGCAGCTCTCGGTTGGCCAGGAACTGCTTGTACGCCACAACCGACGTCTCCCAGAGCTCGGGTGCCTGTCGGCGGAATATGTCACAATAGTAATTGACGCTCTTGACCGAAATGGAGCCGGCGGCGCCACCTCCGTTGGCTGACGCATTGGCATCCGCCGCACTGCCATTTAGCAGCATAGTGTGCCCGAGCTCGCCGGCACTTGCTCCGCTGCCGCCATAGGCAAACGCGCCGCCTGCCGCAGCTGCCGCAGCTGCTCCTGTTGTTGCAGACGACCCCGTGATTGCGACACCCGAGTCCAGATTGATGCCGTACCGAGCAGCCTCCTCAGGCGCAAAGGTTGCAAAAATTCCGTGGATGCTGTCGCGGGTCTTTGAGTTCATCAGGCACTTCTCGGCCCTCTTCAGGCTGCGCGGGTCGGCGTTGGGCGCAGCCCAGCGGAGCAAGTAGCTGTGTGGGGTAAAGAAGCGCTGTCTGAGGTTCTGCACCTTGTTGTAGAGTTCCCGCGGCGGCCGCTCAAACGACAGCCCGTCGAAGCGCGCATCGGGCGCATGGCTCTTGCTGTAGGCTGCTGTCGAGTAGTCGTTTGCGATAAACTCGGCGACCAGAATCTCCATCACCTCGCGTGTTTCGGACTCTGTCCAGTTGTTGCGAAGCCACGACGACCCGCGCCCGCCCGACGCCGACGGGGCACGGGTGCGGCTTGACTTTCTGTTGATAGCTGACGACATGATCTGGTTGTTGCGATTTCCGACAGGGCGAAGGCCAGAATAAGAAGGCGCAATAAACTGATTTGACTGATTGACACGATGGCTAGGGATTGACTGACTGGATTTGGCTAGCTTTTTTGGCGGCCGACAAACAAATAGGGACAGGAAGATAAACCGGTATCGTCGAGAGGTAAACTGGCTAGATATACACAAATACACGCGCGTGCGCGAACTGTTTTCTGATTGCGACCAAGTTTGGAGGATTGGGGCTGTGAGTGAGTGAGAGCGAGCTTGGAAGCGGTGGAAAGAAAATGCGATATTCACTGCGGTTCCTAGTAAGGCCTATTAAAGGGTGAGAATCCCTGCAAAGCAGATAAACAAAAGAGCGATTTTTAATTAGCCGAGAGCGTCAAATAGCAAACATAGATATTTAAAAAAAAGAATGGAAAAGGAAACGAAGAGAGAGAGAGAGAGAGAGAGAGAGAGGAAGAGGGAAAGGCAAGAAAGGACACAAATCCCAAACATTTGCAAATGCGACTGAAGGGGAAAGAGACCTTGGGTAGCACGGCGCTGACAAGTGAGGCTCAAGAAAAAGCAGGCAGCAAAACATTGGAGCTAGCGGTGGGCATATACGGGCAGCAAATAAAAAATTCTTGGCTCTCCATTTTTTCTCTCTCTCTCCCTTTATCGTGAACGACGAATGAACAAGTCAGGCAGTTGTCAGAAATAAAAGAAAAATGCATTGTGTACGTGTGAGCAAACGGGCGTGCCTGCACCTGGACAGGATACGTTGTCATACGCAGCAAAACCCTGCTCGCAGTACCCACATAAATTTAGCAGCCGAAAATCTGGGGCATAGGACACATACGATGGAGAGTCGCAGAAGGGTGTCCAGCGGCAATAGATGACGATAGGTATAATCTGCGCATCATTGACAGTGTATTGCTCCAATTGGAGGCGAGAACAAGGGATCATAAAGCAGATAAAGGGGGAGCGAAGGGAGTTGCCGGGCGGAGAAGAGAGCAACAAGCGCAAACGGCAAACAATCCACCCACAGCATTATGACCCCTGTGCCAAGCAAGTCCAATTGTGCAGATAGTAGCGAGACGCCCTGTGTGCATTTTCCATCCTCCTCCTCTATTGGCACTATTTACAATGCAATGCTGGTTTCGACAGAGATGTAGATAGCATCGTCTCCATCGTGCGCCGGCCATTTATTCACTGGGAATTGCCGTGCAGAATGTACCGGGCAAACACGTAAGCACGGAATGGAACCCGTGCATGGGTGCTCTGTGGATCAACCAGCACCGTATAAATATGTAAGGCTGGACGAACTAGAGGTCGTATGTGGCTATTTCTTGGCGACTGATCACTAGGCTTGGTATTGATTCACAGCAATTACGCAGTCAGGAGAAGGAGGGATAGAAAGCAGTAGGGAGAAGGGGATCCGTAGGATCCGAACATGTCGATGCCGATTTATCTTATATATATGCGAGGATATAGACTCCAGTAATGATGGTATAGTCCGATGGAGGAGACGGAGACAAAAGTGCGCCATCAATCTGCGATTTCGTCCAAAGACGAATATTCTTTTCAAGTGTGAGGCGGCCGTGATGGTGCTACATCTACTGCTAGCACAGCTACTTACGTGTTCTATTTATATATAAGCGATAGTCTATGGAGGTAACAATACAAGCTGCTGGCCTGGAGCTGGCTGGAGAAAATGGGGTCTGTGTGACTACAAAGGTATATAAACTAAAAGAGGGCTGCGAAGGAATTGGGGGGTGTCTTGGGAAGGGGGAAAAATCAAAACGGTTGTTGCGAAAGACGTGCAGCCTATTTGCCTTTTATCTCAGACAAGGGAAGAAAGCGCTCGTGGACCCTGGATGGAAGGTTGAAAGACTGTGGCGACACTTGCAGAGAGCAGAAAAAATGATGGAGCGAGAAAATGGCAGAATTTTTTTTGCCCGAACTCGCATCCAACAGCGCGGGCCTTGGCAAACTGCCTCCGTTCTGAGCATGGTCATCATCACCACCACCACCACTACTGCTGCTGCTGTCGGCACCGCCAACCCAGAAAAAAAAAACGAATGGTATTTTGCCAGTTTGTCAGCTCGCTCGCTATCTCGCCGCGCCCGCCCGTGTATTCAGTTTTCTTTTTCCGGTCGCTCTTTGTGCTACGAGGGGGGATTTTTGGTGCCTTGCTCCTCCTTCGGTCTCCAGCCAAAAAGGAAAAAACAACAAAATAGGGAGGGGGAAATTTGGACGTGTGCTGGAATTAGTGCAAAGCGGGGCTTAATTCCATTGGGCGGTCGCTTCTGGCAAGCCATCTTTTGCGCAGCCATACCCAACCGCACGTCGGCGGAGAGAGAAGGGGCAATGGGATGCGCAACATGCACATGCCGTGCAGATGTCGAGAGAAAGAGGGAAAATAGTAGACAGAGCAAAAAGAGGATTTGCTCTAAAAAGGGTTGCTGCCTCCACCACAAACCCACCCGCTCCCCCCCTCTCCTTCATTTGTCTCGCCTATTTGTTTTGCAGCGCTTTTCATGCTTTGCCGTTTTGCTAGCAGGACCAACCGCATAGCTGCAGTTCTAATGAGGCTTGTGGCTCTGGCATATAGCATGCTACATGTTTAAATACCAAAAATGAAGAAAATGTAAACACACGATAAATGGAGCGTCCGACGTTTGCCCCGGCTGCATTTCTCCCGGGAGCACTCGATTGCGCTGCATCGACAATAGGGGATGGGATTCCATCGGTATTGCCGACCGAGAGTCCTTAAGGATGCAGCAGCAACCTGCTTGCACCTTCTGTATTTGGTCAGTTGTCAAAACGATATGCGTTTGCTTGACCTAGATAGCAAAACACCAAACACCATCTTTGACCAGCATCAATAATGGAGATCTACTTGCTGGTTTGGGCAGATGTGTGCGTGTGTACGTTTATTGTTTCAAAGGCCGTCGGAACGTCCATCCACCTTCCTTCCCCCTTCGAGACGTCAGGTTGCATGTGCGCAGTTGCCTGTCTGCCTCTCCGCCCACGCGCGGACTTTTTTTCCAGATAAATGACTGCACAGAGCTACACGGCTGTAGCGGTAGAAGAACCAAGGGGTTCTATACTGCACGCCAAGCCCGACGACGGCAAAGAACACTATCGTCGAAGCTCGGAAAACTGAATCTCCGTCCAGCATGCCATGCGATCCAGCCAATACAAGCAGGATAAATAATGACGGGTGACACTTTTCTATGCATGCGCCAGCTCTAACGCGGACAAGTAGAAACAAACCATCTATGAGAAATCAAGCCGCATGTGTGTTTGATTAATAATGCACTAGCTCAGCTAACATACGCCAAATAAAAAAGAGCCGAAACCACCCACATAACGGTAAAGTGGGTTTTCCATTGCCAGGTGTGTGTGTGTGTGTGTAATGAAACTGCGTGTCATCTGTGTATCGTCCAAAAGCAATGATTTGCAACAACACCAATTGCAATTGCAATTGCAGTTGCAGTTGCAGTTGCAGTTGCAATATGTCTGTTGCGACGCCCGCAATTCGAGTTTATCCAGCTGGATGAATTGCGTTCCGTCAACAGAAATCAAGCGGACGTGGTGTGCCTTTGCACTGAACGAAACTACGCATACGCGCAAATAGAGAGATGAACAGCTATAATGTTGGAATAGTGATTGGCCAAGCAATCATTGAGAAAACGATTTGCATGTCAAGCTCAGCAGAAAATGGTTCGACAGGCAAAATTGCACACAGAGACGGATTTGCCGAATTCATCCAGTGGTCACAACATTCCAAATTCATCCAAGTGGATGGTGGCAGTTTGCCTCCGAAAGGCTGTCTGTCTCATACAACTGCGCCTGCATCGATTTTTCCACCGCATGGATGAATCTGTAAAGTCCGAAACTGACGCAAAGCACACGCAGATCTGCTGCAGAAAAAATGGAAATGACAACAAAAACAATAACGGCAGCTACAAAAAAGAGCATTTTCAAAGATTCTTCCACTATTGACAAGTTTATCCACAGGGGATCGGCACGAAGTACTTGCCAGTCGGTTGATTCAAGATTTCGTGCCAGAAAGCGGATGTAGGACGAGCAGCAATGTCCAATTCTGCCAGATGCAAATCCCAGCTGGGTTTTGACACGGAGCGGCAAACGAAAGACACAGAAGCTCGACGGAACGCCCTTCCGGCAAAAGGCGAGCGCGAAGAGGTTTATCCAGCCAGATGCTTTTCCCTCCTTATTTTTGTTTCTACCGCAATCATATCCGATCCATAAAACCGGATTTCCATGCATGTTGCCCCATGCTCCTTGTAGAAATGGCAGCTGAATAGTGCGTTATCTTGCCTTCTTTGCTACTCGGCAAAAGAGCGTCTTTGCTTCTACGGTGTGGGAACGTCTGGCTGTTTGGAGAATTTGCCGACAACGTGCAAGTCTTCGATCGCCGGCCAATATAACTTTGCTTTCTCTTTTCCGATTCGGTCTATCCAGCCCAAACATTTTTTGTTTTCGACAAGGCCAGTTCTTCCGAATTTAATTTGCTGACAGATTAAAAATCAGCATCGACATGTGCAACCTGTGGATACCTTTGTAAATAAGCCACTCTGACCAATGGCCTCCCCAATAGATGGACTGGAAATTAGTGCGGGTCAGAGTTGCTGGCATACTGCTAGCAAGCATCCGCGCGCTGTAAATTAATGCAATCAATTTCTAACATGCCTTGATTTTGTGGCAAGTGCTAGAGCAAGGCACGCGGACAACTGGCACTGGCAGTTGACGGCGCATCCCATCCCAATTGCTACAGCCACTTGGGTATGTGTCGGGAGGCTTCTCAAACAAAGGAAGTGGTCACCTGTTGCGGTGTCATGTGGACATGCCATTTGCAGCTTATGCAGTGTAGAAATTGTTGCGCAGCACTGGCAGCTTGGTCACAATTGGAAACAAAGTGGGATGGTTTTTTATAATGCGTGGAATATGCGTTGGTGCGCTCCTAGTAATATTATTTTTCAGAGATTACGGACATTGGATTTGGTAACGGAACGGTTTCCTTCTTTGCTGGCAACATCCCTTTAGACCCACATTCTGCCTAGCTCTTCTCCTTTGCTGGACACATACACTGCACCGCGGGTTTACCCACGACCCTTCTGTCTTTCATGACAATCGCCCCTTGCTGACCGCTGCTACAATCTGCTCGGTTAGCAAGCTATGCTTTTAAGACTGTGATTGACAGATATCGAATTGATATTATACCCCGAATCAGCATCATCCTGTACATCTTCTTAACAATTCTATCTACCTGGTAGTGCGTTGGCATAGGTGTATGAGTGTAATGGCAGACAGCCGGCATTGTTTTAAATTTGGAGCCATGGCTGTTCACCGAATCAACTGTCAAACCATCAGTAGATTAGATTCTAATTTTAATTGTCAATATCCAACATAGCAACATCTGGACTGTCAAATAATCAAGAGTAGTGCTAATTCGATCAGCAACCGGCACTATCTAATTAGCCTTCAAACCGGTTATATCCCGAATGAAACGGTGGTGTCAGTAGCGGCATGCAAATAAATTGTTTAGATGGCGGGTATTTCCTTTTAGCATTGGATAATGCGTTGTTTATTCTTTAGCCGTCAGGTTTTTCAATTTTTGACACAGATGGTTCAAAGGAAACGTCTTTTGTTTATTATATTGCCATTTGTGTATTTTTTAAGAAAAAAAAGGCAACGATAAAACATCTTTGGTACCAGAAAGCAAAAAACCACTGTTCATTGCAAAATGTAAACGCCCGCTGCTGTTTATTTGGTGCCTCGGCAGTTCTTAAAGAAAGCTGTAAATAGAGATTTATGACACCAAAGAACTAAAGCGACCTGAGTATTACACGACAGCGGCAGCTATTGCTATGCACATGATGAACAATATATTTAAGGCAACCTGTGCTCTGAAATCCCAAGAAATATGTTTACAACACGCCTGCATTCACCCGCTATTCATCTTCTACCATTCCAACTCTTCTCATTTGCATTACATACTGCATTAGCATATCATCCATATTATTAGCCATGCCCATCAATCCAAAGCAAGTCTTTTCCGAAGAGACAAAATTTTGCATACTCCTCGTCATGTTCAAGCATTTTAGCTTAGAACGTAATGGAATTGCTGCTTTAGCCAACCCAAGTAGCAGTCTATTCCGGCAGCTTGTCAGCAACGTCCTTGTCTGCCAGCCCAGTCTCCAGGCTCTAGGCGACTCCCTTAGCAGCATTCTCGAGTCATTCGTCAGCAACCAGAATTCGCGTCTGTTTTGCGCCCTAAGCGATCTGTTCGAGTGGTTTAAGACAGGCATGAATTTTAGAATATTGCAGCTAACAACCAAGCATATCAACAGCATATTCAAGCGCCCGCCGTACGAGGAGCGCCCATACACGCAAGAGCTTACATACGCCCAGAGGCTTGTTATGATATACCACGTCTTGGATGTCGAGTCGTGGATTGTCCTGATCCAGGCATACGACGCGCTGTACAAGAGCCAGTTTGACAAAGAGTGGGCAAACAAGATCAAGTTTATGCCTGTCCAGGGAAAAACGTCTGAGGTTGCTGAGAGTTCATTTAGGATTATCCGCGACTGCGACGCAATTATCTTTCCATCTCGGTTCCAGCAAATGGACGCATTGTCTGTTAGTGCCGCTACCGGGTCCGGTTCAAACCCCAGATACTTTACCTCCGGTAGCAGTACTGCCAGTAACTCCAGTATCATAGCAAGAGGCACTGTGAAACAGGGAAAGGTAGCCAAGCGCCGATCTGTATCCACAGCAGGCAGGGCTGGTAAATCAGTTTCATCGAGCATATCCTCTAGTGTTTCAAAGCCTCGCAGCATATCATTTCCCAACGGGCTTGATACTCAGGTCGGATTCCAATCTGCCATTGAATCGAGGTCTACAATTCCGCTCCTGCCTACGTCCATCTTTGACCCTAGCTGGCTGAATCCAAATCTGCCTATATCCGACAGCAGTCAGAGCCAGGCTGGCAAGGACGCCATCAACACATTCCCGCTAAACCTTGGAGACTTTACTCAGCAGCAGTCCGTAGGCTTTGGTGGCAGTATTGGTGCAGAGGGAGACATTAGCTCGCAGATCCCAACTGACCATATTCTCAACCACGGCCTCATCCTTGATATGCATTGTCAGATGCCGTTTCAACCTTCCCAGGACACACAGAGGACATTGACCTATTACGAGCCGTCATTGGATTATCAGCCTGTCTTTATGGTCGGGTCTGAACATGACGGTGTATCTTCAGCGTTCGGTTTTGCACACCCACCACCATCATCTTCTAGTGGAGAAGTTATTTCTGCTGCTTCTGGTAGCGCATCCGTCCTATCTGCTGCTAGCGCCGATCTATGCCAGGCAATTGCAGGAACTGTCACAAGCAACGGTTACACCGTTGCTAGCACATGTGAATTGCAAGACCTGCCGCTTACCACCACCGCCGTAGCCGCGTTACCACTACCTGAAGCAGGCAGCATTGGTGACTATCTTTTACTGCCAAATCATCCAAGTTTTGTTGAAGCTGTCCTAAAGCGACAGCAAAGCTAGAGCAACATGGGTGTGTTTATCCCTTTCGCAAACATTTTAAACAATAAACTCTATTTATATACTCGACTATTCGCTGACTTTTGACGAAAACACCTTTTCAAACACCTGCAGGAATGTCTCTGGCGACTCTGCTCCCGAGATGCCATAGCGATCGTTTATAATGTAGAACGGAACGCCCGAAATGCCCAGACGCTGAGCGTGCTTGATTTTCTGTTTAACTGCGTCGATGCCATCATCCGACTCGAGATACTTTTTTGTTTCGAGACGATCAAGGCCGGCATCCTCCGCGGCGCCAAGCAGAACTTCGGTATCCCCGATATCCTGCTCCTGCTCGAAATACCGACGGAGCAGCGACGATACGGCCTTTTCCTCAGTCTCGCTGCCCTGCAGTCGAGCAAAGTCGATTAGGCGATGCGAGTCCAGCGTATTGGACATTTTGCCTCCAAACTTAAAGTCAATCCCCTCCTCTTTGCCAGTGGCGGCCATACGTGTGTCCATTGCGTCAATCTTTGGCCCAAACTTCTTTAGGTACACCTCTCTTTTGTCCATCCCATTCCCCATAGCCGAGTCTAGCTGGAAAGGCATGTAATCGATTGTGGCCTCAAAGTCGGGCCACTTCTCCTTAGCCTGGGCAATCGCCCTCTCGACCCTGCGCTTTCCGACATAGCACCAGGGGCAGACTGTGTCCAGGACGATGCTGATATGCAATGATCGAGCCGATGCCATGTTTATTTTTTCGGGATGATTTTGCTTTTGTGATAACTGCGAATAAGCTTAAAATAGCAATGAATAGATTTGATAATAAAAAAGTTAGGAGTAGAGAAGTAAGCTTTCTCGTATCGTGGGTCGAGCGCTGGTAAAGTACTTTATACTTTTTTGACTGGCTGTTGGATTAGTAATACATTTTAATCCGGTGATGACGCATTTGTCAGCAAATGAAAACGGGGCAAAGGCCTAGAATCTCGATTTGGCATTACAGACGTTTCTTTACAAAGAAATACGCGTTTGTTTTTTTGTCGGAGAATCCGTCAGCTTGGAGCGGTTCCGAAACAACGAGATATCATTTTGGCCTTTATATCTCGGTTGTCAATTGCACCCTTTACATATAATCTCCGCTGGTTTATAAAGTGAATCGAGCGGTGGCAGCACTGGCCAATGGTAAATTGTTATTGCGTAAAAAAAAATTGGAATGGCGACTTTCACCTTGCTAATGTCGACAGGCGAGCAAGACTACCGACGGCTTCCGCATTGAACCCGCTAATCAGTCGCGATTAGAGATCTGTCCGCAATTAAGAACTTTTATCACCTGCATTAGATGCACCCGATTTGGCCGTATCGCAAATCAACAGAGGTTGACGATGGTCTCGTTTGAATGTATTCTATGGCAAACAAAGGTACTTGAAATATGTTGCTTCCGCCAAGACGCTATCTATTGTGTATACATGTGAAATTGCATTTGACGTCGCTTTTCCTTGCCTGAGAAAATAAATGGGTTGTGCCAATGAACGAAATATTGGTATATTCTTCTGTTTTCTTCTCTACAAAGGGAGGGAGGCTCGCAAAGGTGGTGGCTCGTGCTTGTAGGAATGAAATGCGCTATAGAAAGACAAAAGAGAACATCGGCTTCCATGTTCACCCGTATAAAAGGGGATCAACCGTGCATTATCGCTCACGATCCATTTAGTACATGCAGTTAATAGATACAATCGGTTTTTGTCTATTTTTGCTGTTTCTGAATCTACCACGATGCTGGCCTGCTGTCAGCTGAGTTGAATAACAAAAGCGAGCTGCCTGCTGTGGTCACGTACTGGATGCAAACTGTTTAGTCGCTTACTATTACTGCAATAGGAATCTGAAAAGCAGCTCTTACAAATGCGTTTGTCTTTGTTTGTTTTGTATCCGGATAGTGAGCCATATCCCTACAAGGTGCTCGTAAGATACATGGAAAGGACTGATTGGTTATCCATCAGCAGCGCGGGTGCCAAATAACTTTGCATAATCCAGGCTCAAAACAACACTTTAAATTGAGGATTTAGGCAGTGTCGAACAGAGTCTGGATTGATGCAACATGCACAAAATGTAAATTAATGTAGGTATGTGCATTCAAAGAAAAAACAAGTTTTCAAACAAGCGACCTGGGCAACGTTTCACGCTGGTTTTATTTGCCACGTTGTAGCAAAATAGATGCAAGAATGGCTGCATTTTGTTTCGTCTAGTTGTTAGGAGATTTTCCAGCACAATCAACCCACAGGCATAAATACACAGGCACAACGCATTCGACAGGCATCGGTGGGCATATTTAAAATTGGCGCAGTTGATGTGCAGTCCACGATATTGGTAAAAAAAATAAATAAAAAGAAAAGGCAAGGGCAGAGTAATTCCATGCAGTCCTTGCTTACCTTAAAGTAAACCTAGTGGATATACGCTAAAAATTAATTCTGTGGGAATAAACATATACAAGTTGCGTGCAAAAAAAAGGTAAACGGACTAATGCGGATACGATTCGTCCGCATAAATATACCAAGACGGAGAGAAAATGAGAGAGGGGGGGTGCTGGATGTCATGAAATAGTGTATCTTTTATCTAGCATGTTGATCCATGCAGTGTCAAGGACACGTGTCTACATGTCGGAAAAGAATGGACAACATTTCAGATTTCAAAGCTAAATAGAACAAGACATTTTGGCAACGTTAGACAGCCCATGTTAGCTTTCACCGCTTGCGGATATTTTGTACAGCGTAAATGTTACAATATTTGGGAATAGGGGGCAATATACAGAGCATATATTTGCCTTGAATAAAGATAATTAAAGTTGGCGCAATCATTGAAACAATGCAATGGCATCAGAGAAGAGCTAAAAACGTGCTCGCGTATACAGTAAAAGGTGTGATATGTGCAGGCCAATTCACAGCAATTGTACATTAGCAACTCGACACAGTTCTGAGTAGCTGGCTGAATCGAAGCAGATCTATAGAAAAAATACAATAGATATTTCTCTGGCCGGTATTCCAGGATCTGGTCAAAGGACAAGCACAATAACAAACTTGTATTTTGCTTTTTGACTTGTGCTGCTTTGGCTCACAGGCGCAGCACAGGAGAAAAAAAAGAGAGAACACAAAACCAATTGGCGATGCTCGTTTGCTGCTGTCATCCTGTTGGCAACGCAGCAAAAGAGAAAGACATATTCGAGGATTGCCATGCACGTGTTCCTTTCTTCTGTCGTCATCTGGCTGCAGACGGAATCTGCATGTTCAAGATGGTATCTTTGGATATAGTGTCGAGCTGCTGGTGCTGTTGTCGTTATTTTTAATCGGCGGCTGTGCCAAAAATATTCTCTAGACCTGCGCTAGAGAAATGTAAACAACAAAACCATTAAGGGCTATTCCGTTGATTTTGCACAAGACAAGTTGCGTGTGAATGTGTAGGCGGATGCGTGTGTGAAATGGCGCTTTGTCGTTTAGCACGTGTAATGGTAAAGCACAAACAATGCGTTCTTAGTTGGTCACAAAGATGAAACAATTGAATCTACTAAGAGCTCATTGCTGGCCAAGCACTAGTCACAATAGATGCACAATTGTATTCATGTCAGCGCTAAATCTGTCAGGTGATTAGTATATACTCAACGAAAACCCCTGTGCTTCTTTGACACATGGCAAGACATGTACACGACAAATCCACAGAGTTTGCAGTAAAAGTTGAAATATACATCTTTTTTTCCATTAATGCATGACCGACACGCATACCCAAAGAACGTCACTAGCCAATAGAGCTTGTATAAAGGCAATTAAAATGCTGGCGAATGCAGCGCAAAAACATACATTGCCTGTCGCTGGCGCATCCATCCAAAACGTTAAACGAGTCTTGGACGCTGTAGACAGCTGATCCACGTTTGCTCGATAGCTTCAATTGTTCTTTTGTTTTCATGCAGGAAAACTCATTTGTTTGTTTATTTTCTGATAGGTCTAGCGAGCATATACATGAACACGATACTGCACATATTAAAAGCTAAAAATTTTCCTATTGAGCTGAGCTTGAAATGCTGTAAAGCATCTGACTCTTTGCGTTAATGAAAGATTAATGTTCCGTAGCGAAATACTCCTAGCCTCTAATATTTGATCTATGCACCATATTTACGTTTTTACATGTCCTCTGCTTGACCGCAAAAATACGAGCCAACTTTTTTTTCTCCTCTCCATGCTTTTTTTTTAGTGCCACCCGGTCCAATGATTGGCATTGATTTTTTGGTTGCAAAATGGGACAACCTTTTTTTGGTGTTTAAACGGGATTTGGACATCGGGCAAAAGAAGGATCAGCATTTGACGAAATGGTCTAAACGGAGGCGCAACAGCGAAAAAGAGAAAAAAGAAGTTGTATCCGAAAACAAAATTTTTTACGTAAGTGAGTCTTCAACCAACTACACGAGGCATCCCATTGTCCGCAGTGGAGTAAGCGGCAAAAAGGCCAACCTTGAGCCTGTTTCTTGCCGTCGTTTCGCCGCATCCAGAGCCGGATCTTGCCATCAGCATGACAACAATCGGAGAAAAAAATCATCGCGGTGTCCGTTGTTCAAGCTGACCTCTTGCAAGTCAGTAGGTTGCACGGGAAATCATTGGGAACAGTCATTGTCAACACGTTGTCGCTACAGTAAACATCGGCAGAGCAAAAAAATGTAAAAAAGATGCCAACAGTTTCTCTTGGCTGGCTGCATCATGACATACATGCGATGTCGGACCATTGTTCAGTATTTGCTCGTAAATATGTGCATCAGATGGGGGAGGAGGTTTATGTCCGCGTTGTGCAGAGCCTATATCTCCATATCCATGTGAACGCCAAGTTTGGCTTCCCATCGGGCACCCCCACCACGCGAGCAACAGCCTATTTTGACTCTATGGACAACAAAGGGCGAAGCCGCGGTGATGGCGGTGGCAGCAGCGTCCGGTTGGGGGGGTGGTGGTGAGACAGAACAAAGTGACTTTCAGGCCAACATAATTTTGCGGCATATTTTTTGGCTCTATCACCTGGGATGGTTGTCAGCGAGTGATTTGGGAAATGTGGTGTCATCATTGAAAAGAAAGATGTATTTTTTGTGTTCTGCGGCGGAATGGGTGATCCGTAGTCGGAAACGCCCGACTTGGATCAATGTTGACTCTCATTCTTTTATCTTGTCGGTACACGCACGTTTCTGCCCGCCTGCCCCACTCACTGATCCAAGATCCGCGCACATTCCGCTTCCCCCCTCCACCATTCTGCAACAGAAGATGCTGCGCTGGGCCTGTTTGCTGGTTGGCTGCGCAGCATGTGGAGCGAGAATCTACAGCCAAGCGATGTGTTCATGGTACATATGAAATCATGTCGAGCAGCCGGCGATCAGCAGCACCCAGGCGAGAACGTGGTCGGTCGCAGGCATTTCAAAACCCGACAGATGGCACGGCGGATTTCGCCTGCAGCGCCTAGCTGAAAAAGGCGCTAGGGGCAGGCGCGTAGGAAGGAGGCAATGGCACAATAGCAGAAGGCAATCTCGCTTCGGGCGTTATTGATTGCCCCCCACCCACCCTTTGCCTGGCGGCCCTCATATAGAAAGAAAATCATGTGCGCATCGGAGCTCATAGAGTGCTGAAAAGAGGACAGGGATTACCATCCTGCGTTGGCAGACACAGACACGAAGGGCGGGTCAAGCGGCCAGGACAGGAGAGAGGGGCCGGCGTACCCGCCCGCGATTCCAGCCTCAACCCCCACCATCCAACCCACCCCCATCTATTCTGCCTGTGCATGGGCAGGAGGGATAGGGGAAAGGCGGCAGCGAAGCATGACGGGCCCGACGACGGGGGGAGAGTGCCAACCACCCCCCTGTGGGTGTGTCCTTTTTTTGCTTCCTTCTTTCCTTCTCCCTGAGAGATTATACAGATGCGATATGCCAGGCACAGCCAGCATGCATCATGGGCAGCAGCGAATAGACAAGGGCGGATGGGCTGAAGGAGAAAAAAACGGAGGAATAAAAAATGTGGGCAATTTTTTTCTCCTGCCTGTAATTGACGAAAAAAGGCCTGTCGATATGTGGATAGACTAATAACATGGTCGACGAATACTTAAAACTCCATGGCCGCTCCATCTTTCTCCATATCGCCTCCTTCTTCACTGGTTCCTCAAACTCACGTTCCCGCTTTTTTCTTGCTTGCGCCCTTAGTTTCTTTTGGTAAACCAAATCCTAAAAATAAAAACTTTTTTTTTAACAAGCCAGCCTCTCCCCTCTTTTTTCTCTATAAAACAAAAAAGAAAATCTACACACAGCTCACCGCCTGTACTTTTAACTTTTTTTTACTTTACTCTTCATTTGCAAAACTCTGCCGCCAAACAATCACTTTTTTTAAACGGGGGACACTTGACGCCAGAAACAAAGTATCACAAACTTACGCACATACGCACATACGCACGCAAGCAGCAGGCAGACGGACAGAATCAAAAAAAAAGACACAATACGTAAGTACGCACAAATGCCATCCACGGCAGGTATCTTTTCCGCCTTTGTTCATTTTCATTTTCATTCATTAGCTGCCGATGCTTGCCCGCTACGGCGTGGACTTGTTGCAGCGACGACATAGCCTCTCACTCCCCTCACACTCAGCCCTTCTTGTTGGGCGCACTTGACTTTTGGTTGTAAATACTAGCGCTTGCTCGGTACAAAGTCTAAACATCTACAAAAAATTGGGGGCGGTGTATGAGTATGAGCAAAAAAAAAATGCAGTGTGTACGTGAGGCGCCTGCTCTGTCCCACACCGCCCTCGTGAGCTGTTCAGCGTATCTGTATCTTTCAAAGAGGCAGGATGTATCTTGATTCCTTTTACTCCACTTCGTGTTCTGACTTCAACCTTCTTTTCCTACCTCCCCAACAGTGCGGCTCATTTTCCTGCCTTTATAAAAACGACTCTCATACAGAAGCGCACATTTGGCTTTCTCTTTCTCCCCCCTTTTTTCTACATGCCTACCGCATGCTGTTGCGCACCAGTCACCAAATTCTTAACAAGCAGAATTAAAAAGGGAAGCTTGCATTCATCTAATAAATTTCTATACCTTTTTATTTTTCTCACACTTGAATTATTTTTCTATAAAGGACTACACCCTCTTTTTTTTCCACTTGTCTTGCACCTACGTATACGCGCACCCACATAAACCCCCAAAAGTTTTTTCATAGAGGTGCACGCCGTGGCCTTTTTATAAAGGCGCGCATCTCTTCTCTTTAATTCAAGGGGGTGGTACACCCGCCTCTTTAAGGGCAGGAAAGCTTGTTAACAGACTTATCTTGGCCTCTTTTTTCTGTTTGCTCTAAAAGACTTGAGCAGGGGGGTGTACATTATTTTTTACTCTTGCACAAGCGAAGAAGGAAAGGTGTGCGTTTCGCCTTTTTATTTCTATTCTTGAATTAGTCGGCAAAACGCCTCGTCTTACATTTGTCCTTCACCATCTCATCCTTACTTTCTACCATTCTTCTTCAACATCACACACCCGCACACATATTATCTCGTCTAGGGCGTATAAAAGACAATTGTATCCTCGCTAATTGTCATTTGCATCACACCACCCCCCTTTTTCTTTTTTCTCCTCTCAAACTTTTTTATAGTTTTGATATTTTCTTACCTACTTATCTACTTGTCTGTTACAAGTGTATATATAAATTGCAATTAACTAAGCCATGTTCCCTGTTGATACCTCATTAGGAAAGTTTAACCCTTCTTACCCAACCAGCTTGAAGCAGTACCACCATACCATGGAAACCAGCACCCAGTCCGTCCGTCACAGAGATAGTATCCTTCCCGAGGGCTCGGGGAGAATCCGGCTTGCCAACAATCCAAACGATGACTCATCCCTCCCCAAGGTCCAGCTCCCAGCCCCGCTGCCCGTCCCCCACTCTCACTATGGCTTCCAAAGCCCGGCGTCGCACATGATGCCGCCGCCGCCGTCGCAGCTCATGGACGACAGAGCGCCATCCCATTATGCCGGTATGCCAAGCCGCATGCATCCTCCCCAGCCATCTTATCAGCAGCAGCAGCCCCCGCCGTCTTTCTCGCGCCGTGGCTCGAGCTCCTATAGCGTGCACCCGTACAGCATGCCGCCCCACCGGCGCCGCGACTCGATGCAGCTGCCCAGCATGCAGGTGCCGCCGCTGCAGTACCACTCGAGCATGTCGACTCGCTCGCCAAGGTCGCCGACAGATACAGTCTGCAGCGACGACAAGACGCTGGTGACGCGCAAGAGATCCCGGCATGCCTGGCCTGCTGACATGACGCGCCAGATCATCAATGTGCTTCTGGACGAGTTCCTCAATGACCCCACCTTCCGCACAACCATCTACCGCAGCCGCGATGAGCGTGACAGCCGCTTCCTGCCCTCCGGACGCAGCATCCTTGAGGAGTACAACAAGGTGCAGAACATCCGCCGCCGCTACTTTATTCCTCTCAGCTACCTTCTCCAGTGGGACCAGCTGCGCCAGACGTCCAGCAGCAGGAGTCGCCAACACACCAACATTGAGAAGAAGCTTGCCAAGCCGCTCGAGCGCTCGCGCCTGCAGATGATTTTCTGCTCGTCGATGAAGAGCAGCTCGTCGTCGACGTCGCTTTCGACGGCTGTCGACGGCAACGATGACATGTCTGACGCGGAGGCCGAGTCTGTCAGCAATGGCAAGCCGGTGTTCGAGCTCGATATATTTGTCACCGAGCTCAAGCAGCGGGATCCGCAACTGTGGGCTCGCGGATATGCCGCCTTCCAGGCATGGATATCGCGCAAGTGTTCTATCGACTACATCCTTAATTTCTAGGTCTGTAACCGAATTTTTTCTCCTTATCGCAAGGCGGAGCTGTCTTTCCTCTGCCATTATTTTCTTCCTCTTCTCAGGACGACGCTTTGTAAATTCCTTACTCTTTCCATTCATCTAATATCTATATCCCCCTCCTTTTTTTCTCTTTATTTCTCTATATTTTTTCATAGCAAAAACTTCTAGTTCTAGCTTGCAAATAAACTACCATTTTCTCTATCACTTTCCATATCAATGCGTCGACATGTGTGCGTCGTGAAGCAATATCTTGATTCACACCTTGTGCCCCGCAGTCATCCTGGCGCCGATATCTTGCCTCTGCTCCTACTTTGAATTTCTTTATTTCTCTTTGTATATCTTTTTAATACATAACCCCTTTTTATAAAAAAGATAAAAAAGACGGCCAATCATTCGACACATGTCTGTCCACGTTTTAGTTTAAATTAAAGTTCAGCTGTACCGAAATGTTAAAGTCTTCAACTTTTTTCTTTTTCACTGTCTCGCTCAGATACACACATCTAGTTTTTTGTCGCTGACTGGGAGGTACCATGCTAAAGTCTCCTCTGTATGGCGAATGAAATGCTAGCAACGAGACAACGTGGTGTCAGCATGAATTATTTACATGATACACATTTTTTCTGTATTACGCAAGACACATGTAATTTTTCAAGTCCCGACGCGCTATTCCTTATTAGGGCAAAAGATTCGATAGAGATGTAACATGTGCACGCTTAGAATAGTTTAAGTCAAACAACAGCGGAGTCGTATTTCCGCACGGGGCTAAACGTGCGCTGCGAGATGACTGGGGCCAAATCACGGTATTTGCCAAATAGCCTGGCAACTGCCCAGCACACCAGACCCAAGCACGCCAGCACAAAGCCAACGACCTGCATGCTCCAGTACAGATAACCGTAAAGCCACCATCCGATACCGAGGCAGATCATCACCTTGATATTCTCGACCATACATACGCCCGCAGGACCACCAATGACCTGTGACCGCATCATGGCGAATCTAATGACAAACGCCAGCATCCCAAGTGCAGCCACGCCCAACGCCACCAGAAGCGTGCCGCTGTTCAGTGTTTCGAGCACGTCGACGGGGCTTTCGACAAATGGCCATACAACGAGCATTAGAAGGGCACAAAGTGGAGAAAAGTGCCGCAGAAACCCGATGGGCGATAGCTCGGGGTGCTGGTCCAGATAGCGGTCAGCACCGACAAGGAACGCAGTGTTGAGCACTAGACTGGCGAGCGACAGAAGCGATGTTACGAAGCCGCGTGCCCAGACGACGGTGCCAAAGATAAAGGTGTTGTGCGCAGTATTCGCCTCGTAGTACACCATCGAGAACGCCGGCGACCATAGGGAAAGCGCAGTCGACAGACAGATGAACATTGAAAGCCATTCAAAGCTTCTCTTCTGCTGTGATGCTGCCGTGCTGCCGCCTCCAATCCTGCGTCTTGTCGAGGCTGACCTGTACTCGCCGCTGCTGCTAGCGCTGTTATACCCGCTTGATGACGGGCTATCCTCGAATGTCATCCGCGATGGCATCACGGGAGTCTTACAGATACTGGTCAGCCAGTCGAACATTCGACGAAAGCCCCCTATCACCGATTTTTGCCGCCTATTATGTGCATTGCGCCTGCTAAATACCGCCACAGATACAGGCAGCAGCGCCATAACAACCTGGTACGACCCGTGCACAGAGCTGCTATTCCTTGCCGCCAAACCGAGCACCTGTGCGCCTACATAAACGGCCGCCAGCCCGCCTAGTCGAGCAGTCCTCGGCGGACCGCTCCTTGCAAACCACGCCCACGACCCCGAGCACATCTCAATAGCTACTGCCGACAGCGCAATTACCAGGATGTGCATAAAGAACGGGTGCTCAAACTTGAATGTGTCCGCAAGCACTAGCTTGTGCAGCGTCGTGTGCAGGATCGAAAATAGCACGATTGCAATGGCGCCAGCAAAGGCGACGAGGCGTGGATGCAAAATATAACGGGCGCCCGGTACTGCTTCGGTCAGGCGCAGTAATAGTAATGACAGATAGGGGATGTTGTGGTCGCCGGTCGAGCGCGTAAAGAAGCGACATAGGCGTGCTAGCAGCCTGCTAACAGTATACGGTCTCTTTTCTATCGATATGGGCTCGGACATATCAAAGTACCCGGGATGCTCGCTCAGCGTGGTCTCGCCATCGCTTGAGATGCGTGCTGGACGGTGCAGCCGTGCAATGGTTAGCGGCGAGCTGGACTCGCTCGCCGACTTGGACATGGGCGTGTTGACCATGGTTGCCGACGAGAGCGAGGGTGCCAGGCTGAAGGTCTCGACTTCTGCGGGGGAGTGCGGGCTGTCGTCCAAATCGGGCTTTGGCAAGCCGAATAGCGACATGATATAAGAGATATGAATGCTAATGTGTAGTGATAGTAGGAGAAAGAGTGTAGGAAAGAAAGAAAGAAAAAAAAAAGTCGATGTCAAAGGTGGCGACCAAGCGCAAACAATATAAAAAATAAATTACTGCTTTTAACAGAGGAGAGAGGAGAAATGAAAACAAATGAGACCAGAAATTGGTACAGATAAAGGCCACGCCACCTTACACTCACGCCTTTCCCTTTTGCACACCGAGAAGCCGAGTTTAGTGTAGAAAGAGAGCACATTTCCGTCCAAGACGTGGGGGACCTTTAAGCACACATGCCTTTTTTTATACATCCTGGGACTGATCGACGCCAGCCGAGGTCTTGGCGCTGCCAAAATCACCCATCAATCTGGTCAGGCTGCCTGATTCGATCTGATCTCATGATTGCTCATGCGGGTTTTAGAGGCACCAGCGAAAATGGCCATGATTTTGCAATCCTGTGCATTTGCCGTTTATACTTTTTTTTATCTCTCAAGCAACTGCCTTTTACATAAATTACCTCATTCCCAAAAAAATACGAAAATGCTCGCTGCATGCGTTCTGCGCCGGCACAGCCGACAGCTTGGACGACCGCTCAGCAGAGCACTCAGCACATCAGCCGCACGCCGCATCAGCCCCACATATGCACTGTGCCTTAAGCAGGTGCCCGACAACATGTGGATCAACCCGCCGGTGCCCGAGTCGCTGGCCAAAGCCGAGCCCACCTGGCCCTCACGACTGCCCTCCTCGGGCAGCGAGGCCAACAGCGAGGTGATCCGGTCGCTAACCTCGCTGGACGAATACATGGAGGAGATGTACACCGAGAGTCTGCGCACATCTGGCCCGATCTTGCGGGGCACCGACGAGGTGCGCTTCGGGCGCAAGTACCTGGGCATGGCCGAGCTGCCGCGCAAAATAACGCAGGCAATGGGCTCGCTGCTGGCGGCCTATAGGCCGCAGGCGCTGCGCTCAGACTACCTGCGGCTGGCCGACGCGCTGCGGTCGACCGGCCAGGTGACGCCCGAGGGCAAGGGCAAGGGCCGCAAGGTGCAGGCCGGCAAGCGGGAGCAGGAGAAGCAGGAGGTGCTGGAGGAGATGGACATGCTCAAGCCGCTGCCCGGCGAGCGCATCCAGGTTATCATCCCCGGCAGCAGGCCGCCGCCGGAATCCCTGGTCAAGCCCGGGACTAGGCTGAAGCCGCATACGCTCGAGTACGGCGCCAACGAGTCGGCCGCGTACCTGGCCACCATGACGCCCGGCACGTATGGCGTCATGTACAACGTGCTGGATGAGCTGGCGTCCAGGCTGCCGGGCTTCAGCCCGCTCAGCGTGCTCGACTTTGGCTGCGGCCCGGCGCCTGCACTCTGGGCGCTGCCGCAGACGTTCCCCACCGTGCAGGCGTACCGCGGCATAGACATCTCCGAGGACATGCTCCTGCTCGCTGAGCCCCTGGCTGCGCATATCGAGGACGGGCCAGCGGACGTGAGCTTTACCCGGTACCTCGCACCCGGCAAGCAGACAAGCGACCTGGTGCTCGCAGGTTTTGTGCTGTCGGAGCTTCCGACCGACGCAATGCGCACGGCCATGGTCGAGTCTCTGTGGGAGCACACAAGGGACACTCTGGTGCTGGTCGACCGCGGAACGCCCGACGCGGCGCGGATAATCTCGGAAGCCCGCGCACATATCCTTGGCCTCGAGGCGCCGGCCCACACGGTGGCGCCGATTCCCAACGACCTGCCGGACCCGACCCTGGGCACCACCCAGTGGCTGCATTTCTCGCAGCGCGTCCAGCGGCCGACATTCACCATGCGCACGAAGCACTCGCTGTCGAACATTGAGGATCTCGGCTACTCGTATGTCGTTCTGCGCCGGGGCGCGAGGCCGGAGCAGCCTGCCCCGCTGGACCGCTCGCAGGAGCTGCCGGTGTCGCTGGCCGAGGCCCAGGCAAATCCGGACAGGTATCTGCCCGACGGGCTTTTGAGGAAGACCAAGGAGAGGCTGGCCGAGGAGGCGTATGGGTGGCCGCGCATTGTGCTGCCGCCCATCAAGCGCAAGGGCCATGTTCTCGTGGACATGTGCACGACCGAGGGCAAGATCGAGCGGTGGGTGTATACAAAGTCGCACAACAAGCAGGCGTACCGCGATGCAAGGAAGGCGAGCTGGGGCGACCTGTTCCCGCACAAGCCAAAGTCCACATCGAGAAGACCCTTCTTTACTCCGGATGACAAGGAGAGCAGCGGCGAGTCCAGCGAGCCAAAGAAGAGCCGCAAAGCCCGGCGTAGCGACCGGTTCCGCGATGAATAAATAGACAGTCATTTGCTCGTGTGCACCAGTGTAAACATTCAATTGGAAACAAAGAGAGAAAGAAGTGGATACGATACACAGCTTAGTTGAGCGTCCGCGCAATCTTGCTGACAATCTCCTCCTTGGCAATGAGATGCGTCGTCTTCTCGACCAGGCTCAGCAGCCGACCAACGTCGCTGGCCCACGTGTTGAGCTGATCCTCGCCGTCGCTCGGCTTCTCAAAGCTCACAATGCCCTGCGGGCGGTCGATGCGGGCATAGATCGTGCCGTTGACCACCGCCTTGGCCAAGAACGACTCGACATCGTCGGCGCCCAGATCCAGGAGCTCGGTTAGCCTCGAAATCGTCGCCCGTCCGTAGTACTTGGCAATCACGCGGATGTTGTGCTCGATCACGCGCTCCCGCAGCACGCCCCAGCGCTTCGTCCCATCTTCGGTCTCGGACGAGAACACCTCGGTGCGCCGGAAGTCCGCCCCATACACGTTCTCGACCGCAGGCCATCTGGTCAGCTCCATTGTGGTAAAGCTCTTTGCGAGCTGCGCGCAGAGCTCGAGCTTCTCCAGACGGTGGTCCTGCTTCACTCGGTGCAGCATGTCTGCCTGCTCGTTGCCGTAGGGCGAAAGCACCAGGTAGAGAACAACGTTCTGCAAAACTGTCGGCCATCTCTGCACGTCCTCCTGGATCGACGGCGTGCGGTACACCTGCTGGTAGTGCCGGCACACCTCGAGGTAGTTCTGCTCGTGCAGGTCGTACTGAATCATAAGCTCGTAGAACCGCAGCTTCAGGTCCTCGGTGCCCTCCCGCTCAAAGTACTTTGGGTTGATCTTGTGTCCAATGATGGCCATCCGGACGTAGTCACGCTTGGCCAGGCACAGCCGCATCTGCTCGAGGATAAAGTCAGTCTTCTCGCGTCTCTCCATCGAGCCGTATGTCTCCACCTGGACCTCCTGCAGCATCTCGCACGCCTCCTTGACCATCCCGTGCTGTTCATAGATGGCAACCCGCATCCGGGTCAGCCTCGCCCGCTCGACCTCGACGTGTATCTTTCCCTCGGTGACTGTCCGCAGGGCCTCGATAAGCTGCACCCGGGTGGCCTCGTCCGGCGTCTTGTCGACATAGGTCATTGCCCGCTGGACCATCTTGCTGATCGCCTGCTTTAGCTGCCCGTGCTTCTTTGCCAGGAGCGCCACCTGCTGCTCGAGAAGCACCCACTCGCCGGCAGTGCCGCAGATGTCTACGATGCGCTCGAGGAGCTGCGCCGTCGACCACATGTCTGCTGCCGACCGTGTCTTCTTTTCCAAAGCATGCAGCTTGGCCAGGGCCTGCTGCAGGTCGCCTGAATTGACTAGCTGCTCGACCTCGGGAAGCAACTGCTTGACCGATTCGGAGTAGTCCTTCTCCATCTTGGGCTCATTCGTCGCGTAGTCGAGTTCCATTGCCAGAACAGTGTTTGATTTGAGTGTGAATGCGATTGGGATTAAGGTAAAGGCGGATAGTGTTTAGGTCAAAACGGGAGAGAAGGCTTGCTGTCGTTTGCACAAGTCTTCGCAGGCCACTTCCATCATCCTTGGTGACGTACACATAATCTGATCACGTCTGATCGCTAATCTAGCCCGGTTAAAAAATTTATGATTTGAGCGGCTCAAAGTCTGTGGATAATCCCTGTTCTGCAAGCATCTACTAAACCAATTTTTTTGCCATGCCTGCTCCACAGCTCGAGTATCCGATTCGCGTCGCCAGCGCAGCAGAGTTCGAGGAGGCGCTCAAGGCCCGGATCCACGTGTTTGTCGACATCCAAAAGTTCTCGCGCGAGCTCGAGCCCGACGAGCATGATCCGACTGCCACGCACATTGTCATTCTGTGCCCGCGGACAGACAAGGTTATCGGGACGCTCCGGATTCTCAAGGCACAGGGCGCCGCAAAGATCGGCCGCGTTGTCGTTATGCCCGAGTATCAGGGGCTGGGGCTTGGAAAGAAAATGATGGCATATGCCGAGCAGCACATTGTTGCCAACCTCGACGAGTATCAGGGCTGCGAGGCGATCAAGCTCGGCAGCCAGATGGATAAAATTAGGTTTTATGAGAGCTGCGGATATGCTCGGAAAGGCGAGGTGTTTGATGACGACGGCAGCCCGCACGTGTGGATGGTCAAGGATGTCAAGTCGCTGATGCAAAGCAGCTAGGCAGAAAGCGCATATTTTTTCTTTACATGATTTATTGCAAACGTGGTCAGCGTTTATGGCCAAGAAATGTCGAGAGACTGGTATGCAAATGGTCCACGTTTGTCTAATGACAGGATGGTGTAAACCCAGCAAGAAAGACTTCTATACAAAAAAAAAATACATGCGTATTTGCACATCTTTTTTTTTTTTGCTCAGTCTTGCCGCTTCTTTTCAATTGTTGTCAACTGACACAAAGCCAGCCATATCGATGGCTGGGGCAAGATGGTTGGGGTCTGTCATTGTTTTTGACGTTGCAGATGCCGCTGTTGCAGCAGCTGGTGCTAGTGATGTTGTCGATAATGTGCTCATCGCCGTTGCTTTGTTGATGGATGGCTGCCGCGTGGGAATATGAACGGCAGATGCATGGATGTCTCCGAAGGACTGAAGTCTCCGCCGTCGCTTCAGACTGCCGCTACTAATGCTCACATTGTCGAGCGACCCATCTAGGCGAGTATTATCTGGAGACGCTGGCGAAGCTGCCATGATCCTGTCCCAGTGCCCCTCGTGCATATGCTCCATGGCCGACTCTCCGAATGTCTGGCACAGCGTGCTGGCTGCCGACGAACACGGCGGAGCAGTAAAGCTCGACGACCCGTTTTTGTATCCTAAGCTTGATGGTGTAGACATCTGGAAGCTTTGGTATGTGGTATGTGAATGGTTGGTCCGTGGTTGCTGTTGCTGGTGATATTGGTGGTGCTGCTGCTGCTGTTGACGATAATGGTCATGCTGACTATAGTTTGCTGTTGGAATCGGGTGATATCCTGTATGACTAGATGCTGCTAATATGGCTGTACTGGCGACCGAACTGTCGAGCTCTAAATGCGATACCGAGCCATTTCCATTTCTGTTGCCATTCACGCTCGCATGCGTCGGGTCTATCAGTGGCGTAGGGTACTGGATCCGGATAATATCGGTGCTTGGAAACGACAATGTTTCGGGATCATTGTAGTATCCGTCAAGCACGCTTATCGGTTTACCTGACATCACGCCCTGGATAATTTTTTCAGGCGGACACCATGTAACCCAATTCCCGATACGCTGGAGCTCCTCACAGTCGATCTTCAAGTCAAACTTTACGAGAAACAGCAGTTCGAGCTCCAGCTGGTTCATTTCGACTAGCGGGATGCCACCGACCTACCATCATATCCACGTTTTCTTGTACTGATTAGTATCGGGCGTGTCAATCTTCTTCAGCTTTAGTAAGCACATGGATTGGAATCTGGAGTCTTTCGTTAGCCTTACCTTTGCGTACCGAGCGTTGCTGAAAAAGACATCCGAGTTGAACTTGTGAGCGACTATAATGGCCGTTATGAGCAACCGGTGAATATTGAATGGTGTGATGGCTAGCGATGTCCGATGTGCATGTATCCGAGTTAGCCGGTCGAGGTAAACCAGGACAGAAAGCACAGAGTCATTCCGCAGATATACAAACTTTGCTATCCGCTCCAGGTACTCGCACATCGAGATGTCAGGGACTGTCCGGCTGTGAAACGGAGTAATATCGGTCATTGTCGGTCCGATGAGTTCATAGTTTGCCTTTGCGACGATGTCGATTAGTCTGGCCATTCGCGCGATCGTCGTCGATACCGGCGTATATGCGATGCTGTACATGTTGTTCATGCTGTGGGTCTATGGCCGATACCAAGCCGTAACCTCAAGGCGTATGTATATCGCGGATAATATTGAGTAAAGTAAATATGACAAGAACAGCTTGGGATGGAAGTGGAGAAGAGATGGAGCTAGCTGCAGATGGACAGCCAAAGAAAGAATAACTAAAACAAAAAGGCCCACACTTCCACCACCTATCTGCGCAGGCTGCGTTTATTGAAAATAAGTTCTTTTTAGGCGGCCAACCAACCCAACGAAGGCAGTGGCAACAACAACAACAATGATACTAGATGATGATGGTGGTGGGGGGTGAATGGCGGAAATTAAACGAACGCACGCCAAGCTAGCACAGAACGTTTTCGCGGTACTAGAGAGTCCTGCAGTAAAGAGAAAGAGATGAGCAAACAGTATCCGATGGAAGAAAACTAACAGTCGCAAAAGAAGAGGGAGGCGAGGGATGAGGACTTGTATAAAATACAGATGGAGGATAGCTGAAGAAGAAAAAGGAAAAAGGGGGTTGAGAGAGGCAGAGAGGTGTCTATGGTCCAGCTCTAAACATCTTTTCCTTCTCTAAGAAGGCAAAAACGCATATAATGTCGGGCACATGCACCGCTCAGTGGCGCTGAGCCAACCTATCCACCCGCCCGCCTACCAAAAGCGGTGCAAGCCAGAAATCCCTTGCTTCTCTCTTTGAGGCACCCAAAAAGGGACTGAAAATCCCCGTGTATTTTCCTGCCCACAAGCTCCGCCCACGATGACGGCATGCGCGCAGCCCATTGGGCCATCTTTTCCCTATGTGTTTTCAGCGATTATAGAGAGAGACTAGCGCGCCAAGACTTCTAGCTAGCATTAGAATTTACATTTTACACAGCAGACCAAGATGGCACATCAGAGCGGAATCAGCGTTTCAGACAGCCTGGCGGCAGTCTTTGTCGATGCGCTGACGGGCAACAGCGTGCGGACGATAAAGGTGAGCATCAGCGGCGAGACGCTTGAGGCATCAGCTACGCAGCCGATCGAGGGCGACTTTGCGCACGACTTCTCAAGGCTCGCCCACCTGCTCGAGGCCGCAGAGCCCTGCTACCTGCTGGTTCGCCACGACGACGACTCCAGCACTGCAGACCCCTTGAAGAGCAAGTGGCTGCTCTGCACATACGTGCCCGACGCGGCGCCTGTGCGCGCCAAGATGCTCCACGCATCGACAAAGGCGTCGCTGACCAAAGCCCTGGGCGAGTCGTACTTTGTCGACGATATTTTTGGCACCACGGTCGACGAGTTCTCGCTTGATGGGTACCACCAGCACCGGCGGCACGTCGAGTCGGGTGCGCCTCTGACTGAGCGCGAGCAGGAGATGCAGCGGATCAAGGACCTCGAGAGCTCGGCAGCCGAGACGCCAACGATGGACTCGCGCCGCACGCACGTCTCGGGCGCCAAGCTGAACATGTCTGATGACGTGGTGCAGGCGCTCGAAGACTACGCCTCCGGGTCGGTCAACTTTGTCATGCTGGCGTTCGACTTTACTGACGAGCGGTTTGTGCTCGACCACAAGGGCTCGCTGCAGGCGCACGAGGAGCTGGCGCTGGCGCTGCCCGATGATGAGCCCCGGTATGCGCTCTACTGGTACGACAGCGCGACGAGCGTGTTTGTCTACTCGTGTCCGGCCGATAGCAACGTGCGCAAGCGCATGGTGTACTCGGCGTCAAAGTACGGGTTCTTGGTGACAGTCCAGAAGATGGGCGTTAGATTCGACGCCAAGCTCGAGGTTGATAATCCGAGGGTAGACCTCTCTGCCGAGACTCTTGCCGAGGAGGTCAGCACACGGACAGCTCCGACCGCCCCCAACGCACACATCACGCAGCCAAAGTTTAAGCGCCCGGCTCCACCGTCACGTCGCCCACGCACAAACAACTGATCAGATTTGATCATCCTATATATGCGTGCTCTGTGCCTTTTTCGTGGTGACGCGGCCTGAAAAAAGGCGTGGAGACGTAATCGTGGACTTTCTATAGCTAATTGCTCTACCTTCCCGCTTTCAACTGTCTTCATTTCAAACTCTTTCTTTCTACTATCACATCAGAAAGCATTGCCAATCTATACTTGTGTGTAATCTGAACCCTACCTCTCTGCACTCGCAATGTTCCTTACCCGCTCCGAGTACGACCGCGGCGTCAACACATTCTCGCCCGAGGGCCGGCTATTCCAGGTCGAGTATGCCATCGAGGCGATTAAGCTAGGAACAACCGCTCTGGGCATCCGCACCAACGAGGGCGTGATCCTGGCTGTCGAGAAGCGCGTGACAAGCTCGCTGCTCGTTGCCGACTCAATTGAGAAAATTCTCGAAATCGACACCCATGTGGCCTGCGCAATGTCCGGGCACACCGCCGACTCGCGCACAATGATCGAGCACGCCAGAGTCGAGGCGCAGAACCACACGTTTACCTACGAGGAGCCGATCCCCGTCGAGAGCGTGACGCAGGCGGTGTGCGACCTGGCACTGCGGTTCGGCGAGGGTGCCGATGGGCAGGATTCGACGATGAGCCGTCCGTTCGGTGTTGCGCTTTTGATTGCCGGCGTGGATGAGAGGGGTCCGCAGCTGTACCACACGGATCCGTCGGGCACTTTCTGGCGGTATGAGGCTAAGGCTATTGGCGCTGGATCTGAGGGCGCGCAGACCGAGCTGCAGGAGCAGTACCACCGGGATATCACGCTGAATGAGGCTGAGATCCTGGCACTCAAGGTGCTCAAGCAGGTCATGGAGGAGAAGCTCAGCAACACCAATGTCCAGCTGGCCAAGGTCACCAAGGAGGGCGGGTACCATATCTACACCGAAGACGAGCTGCAGGCTGTGATCTCGCAGATGTAATAGCCGCTTTGGAATGGCTCTCTATATCTACTTTTCTCTTTCAATTTTTCTACAATCAACACGACGAGCATTTGGTCTTATTTGCCTAACCACAAAAGAAGCACACACAGTCTTTCTCAGACACAGCCCGGTCGATGACAGACCGTCTCGCTGGAATGGGAAAATAATCACCGAATTAAGTCCGCGATACTGCCAATCCCTCGTCCTGATCATACAGCCCACAACCCAACCCCACGCCAAGATGTGGGAGCAAAATTCCGCATGTCAAGATGTCTCTTGCTCTTGCTCTTTCTCTTTACTCTACGCCTTTTGATATACACTCGACTTAAAACTAATACTAATAGTAATACTTCCTTCTTAATATGAACACGCCGGACTCTTCCTCTGGGATCTCGGGGCTTCTGTGGGGTCTGGTACGCCCATTAAGCCTGTGCTGCGGACTGAGCGCTTACTTTGCCTGGAAGGTCTTCTACGCCCTCTACCTCTCCCCACTGCGCAACGTACCCGGATCTTTCTGGACACGCATCAGCTACCTGCCAATGTTCTACCACGATATTCGCGGCACCGAGCCCGAGTTCATGAACTACCATGCGAACAAATACGGCAGTGTGTTTGTGATGGAGCCCAAGAAGATTGCTGTCTGCGACCCAGAAGACTGCCTTATCGTCCTTGGCTCGCACTCGTTCTTAAAGGACCACCACTACTCGAACGTCGAGTTTATCGAGCCCAACATGTTCCTCACTCGCGACCCCGAGCTGAACAAGCAGCGCAGAAGACAGGTGGGCCCGGTTTTGAGCCTGAGCAGCCTTAAGCGCATGGAGCCTCAAATACTCGAGGCCGGTCCCAAGCAGCTGTGCGACAAGTGGGACAGAGATATCCAGAATGCCGCTGGCAGCCAGGGCGTAGCGCGTGTGTGCTACCACAGCGATTTTACACTAATGACCTTTGACGTAATCAGCTCTCTCGGATTCGGCCAGTCGCACAGGTCGCTGACCACGGGCGACAAGAAGATTGTGAACTGGGTCAACCGCACCTTTACGCTTATTTTTCTGCAGGCTGTTTTGCCGATAGTGAAAACTCGTCTGTTCAAGAGTATCTTTGCCAAGTCGCTGTACAACGATGTCGACGAGTTTATTGCACTTGGCACGCGCGCAATCAGCGACCGCAAGCAGCTGCTATCTACTTTGTCTAGCGACGAGGGAAAACCCAAGGATATGCTCCAGTCATTCATCGACGCTGAAGATCCCGAGTCAAAGATCAGAATGACCTCCGAGCAGGTATCTGCCGAAACCATCATCAGCCTGCTTGCTGGCTCGGATACCAGCTCGAACACCCTTAGCTGGACCATTCATCTGTTGCTAATGCACCCAGAGTACTACCAGCGAGCTGTTTCCGAGGTGCGTCAGGTGTTCGACCGGGACCATCTGATTGTATACAGCGAGGCCAAGATAAACCTGCCGTTCCTCGATGCCTGCATCTACGAGTCCATGCGTCTGATGCCGGTCTCATCAAACCTTGCCCGCTGCATGCCACGCGGGGGTGTGGTTCTCGGTGGGTACTTTATCCCCGAGAACCACACATGCTCGGTCAGCATCAATGCAGCAAACCGCAACAGCCGCGTGTGGAAGAACCCCATGAAATATCTGCCCGAGCGCTTTATCAAAGACGACGCCAAGAAGCGTATGGTACTGACATTTAGCGCTGGTGTCAGAGTGTGTCCTGGAAGAAATCTGGCGCTAATGGAGATTTTCACCACGCTGGCCAACCTGCTCAACAGATACGACTTGAAACTCCCCGAGGACTCACTGTTTACTCCCGAAAAGATCGACAAGAATGGTAACCCTGTCTTGATGCCATACAGAACCGCAGCTACATGTGTGCCCAAGTTCCCTGAGCGCGACTGCGTCGTGCTGATATCCAAGCGCAAATGAATGTGAGTTTTTATTATTACTAAAAAATTACCTACATAAACCATTCTTTTATTTCCAGAAACTTTTATATTATGTAATAATATGATGCTTGCATATGTTACCCACCGTAGTTGATAATAAAGGTTACCTCCATTTCTAGATAAAAAGTATTAATTCAGCTTATTTATTGATATTGGAACTTGGATATCTTATAAGAGCGCTGGATTTACTTCTTCTGCTTGGGCTTAACCGGTGCGGCCTTGGGAACGCATCCCTGGTAGTGGCTAAAGTAGGGGTTGGGATTAACGAACTGGGCGTAGCAGAATTCGCATTCGAGTATAAGAGATCTGCGCTTTTCGTTTGAGGGGTCGTTCTTAGCAGTTCTGGGCTTGCTCTCGATAGGATCGGGGTTAATAATCATGTCCTCGGGGAAATCGAGGTTGGTAGATCTGCGCTTGTTATCGGGAGACATGAATTGAATAATAATGGAGTGGAGCTAATAAAGTGAAGTGGAGTGGTGCTACGAAAGTGAAGTGAATAAAGTGAAGTGATGTGGAATGAAGTGATTTTTTGTAATGTGTGTGTTGTTTTTTGTTTTCGACAAGAGAGCAGAGTCGGGGCGTGGAGGGAAAAATTGGCTTTTATACTCTGCGACAGACTGTCCAGGCACGCAGCCTGCTGTCATTCCCCTTGACGTGACATCTCCCAACAAGCTGCGCCGCTTCAATAATTCTGGCACAAATAAAAATGGTCTACAAACCGCGCGGTGGCCCGGCCCACGGACTGCAGATGAAAGCTATGGTGAATAACGTACTTGGCATGGTTGTCTGTTGCGTAGTCGTAAAATGAGCGCGTGTATGACTGCCGTGTCGACGTGCCTATTTTGCAAATGAATTGCCGGTTGGGGGTGCGGGGATGCGGGGGTGGCGCATGAAATGGCGTCAACAAGAAAAGACCAAATAGTTATTAAGAAAGTCAAGAGTTGTCAAATTAAACACATTTTTCTGGTGCTGGGTGAGGCGGTAATATCCCAACATGGAAAACATACGGTCCTGCCGCCGATCATGCGGCCTCCTGGCACAGCGCCACCGAACCAGACATGTGGCAAGGTGTGAGGCTGCCTCCGTAAAGCAATTCAGCCATACTTTGCTGGAAACATTTTGCATGCGCTGTCGACCTAGCAGCATCCAAGTAAAATACGACACGTCGTATGTATTTTTCACTTCCAGACCGTTCGGAACTTGGCCATGCGCGCGCGGCTCCGGGGTTTGCTTTAAACGGAAGGATTAAATGATGTTGTCAATTCAATAACCCATGTAATATTAGTTGTTAAATTGGTCCTGCTCGGCAACCATGTCATCGTAGTGGCGGAAACAGAAGTAAAATACAACCGCCAGCACACCCAGGATAATAGTCTCGGCAGCAAACACATACAAGACCTCCGGATCACCGCCCCAGATGGCCAGAATCAGCCCAATAAGTGCACCGCCACAGTTGGTGAACAGGAACACTGCGGTAAGCACCGACTTTAGCTCGGCAGGTGCCTGACTAAATGCAAATTCAAGCCCGGTGACGGAAGAAAAGATCTCTGAAATGGCTACAGCTGCGTAGGGCACAATCTGCAGCCACACCGAGATGTCGTTGGTAGCGCCTTCAGGCACATCGGGACCGGTGAAGTCGTAGTAGGGACCCTTGGTGTAGATCATCTTCTGGAGCACGGTAACATAGACAAAGCCCAGCACAACAATAACAAAGCCCGTAGTGATGCGAGCAATTGGACCCAGACGGAAGCCGCAGCGACGCAGCAGCGGGAAGATGAACTTGTCAAACAGCGGGATGGAAATGACCAGCACCAGGCTGTTGACGACATTCAGCTGGTCGACCGAAAGCCAGTCTGGGCGCCGCATCGTCATCCCCTGGTTGATAAAGTTGTCGCTCATGTTGTTGTACAGCGCCCAGTACAGCGGATAGAACAGGAACACCTTGCATGCCCGCAGACTGCGCTGAAGCCCGATGACAAACTCGTCGTTCCACTCCTGGTCTGCAGCGCCGAGCGCCCCGTCGAGCCAATGCTTCTGACCTTCCTGCTTGTGCTTCCGCGCATACTTCATGCACCTCCAGACCTTGACAAGCACGGTCCCCTGCGGCTTCTTCTTGGTGTACCGCTTGGAGCCGCCGACAAAGACCACGATGCCGACAAAGAAGACGATTGCCGGAATCATGTATGCGAGTGCGTATGACTTGTTCTTGGCCACCTGTGGGCACACCATCTGGCCAATAAAGGCACCGACGTTAATTGACCAGTAGAAGTAGCGGAATCCACGCTCGACCGTCAGCTTGCTGTCCTCGTACACACCAGGCGTCTTGGTTGCCTTGTATCCAGTAGGGATCTGCTCAGCCATAAATGCCGATACGTTTGACTTGATTCCGCCCGTGCCGAATCCGATGAATGCAAACACAGCGATGCAGAACCCGGGCAGTCCAAACCCGCCGTCAATTGAAAAGTCTGCCGACGAGAGTGTCAGAAGAACCAGGCCGATTAGGTAGAGAATGGCGAAACCCAGGATGGTCTTGTACTTGCCGAGCCACTGGTCGGCAATAATGGCTCCCAGAATCGTAGTCGCGTAGGACATGAACTGGTTTACGCGGTTCAGGGCAACCGCCTGCGGTTTCGTGCGCCCAAGAATTTTTTGCAGGTAGATGCTAAACATCAGCGATGCTCCGTAGTACGCCAGACGCTCGCAGAGCTCCATGACTACCACCATGAGGGTCCAGGGGCTGAGTCGCCCAGGGATGCCACGGACCATATCGGCAGGAGGCTCGACGATATCAACATCTTGAGAAACGGCGCCAGCAGCAGCAGTTGGCTTTTCAGAAAATTCGCCAAATTCGCCGCTGTTTGACGTGCTGTGAAGCTCCTTCTCGGAAAAGCTCATGGCATCCACTCGGTCACCCAGCTTTGGCGTCATTGTTTGGTTCAGATGTATATCTCTGGTCAAAAACGAAGTAAATAGATGAGGTTTGGAGAAAGAGAAATGTGTGGAGTATTACGAGAATATAACAGGGTGTAGGTAAATATCTGGGTGCTGCTCGCCTCTACTCTAGCGACAAAGAAAGTGGGGGGAAACGAGGCACACTTTATACTACCATTTGCTTCATATCTCGCGCACCGCCATACCTTTTCTTATCTTCTTTCCCTCTGATTCTCTCTACAATTGCCAGTCGATAAAAGCTAATGCGCAGGTGAACAAGCCTTGTCTCACAAAAGAACAATAAGTAACTCTTGCTCTGACATGTGAACAGCGTGGTTCAGCAGTGTTCCTGAGCAATAAATCGCACACAATTTCAACTATTTCCAGTCTTACATTGATAGTGTTGATATAATTGCTTGTAACTTGGTTCGGGCTAGTCGTACACTGCCACTAACTGGCCAATGCAATGCTACAGCAAACTGCCAATCTTAGGCTCAAGTGCACCATTTTATTCCTTCTAGAAGGCATTTCTATATTTTCTCAGGCTCCGTTTTGGTCTAAAAACAATAATAGCCCGAAGCAACATGGAATCTTCCGAGTTTTAGAAGAGTAGTAAAAAGAAAATCACCACTCCGTCTTATGCGCTTGCGTGCTACAGCAGTATGTGTTCTTATTTGCTTCCCCTATTTTCTAGAATATCAGTCTGAGCACATAAAATTGTAAATCCCCAGTGCTATTGTTCCAGAGAAGAACAAATATATAGGAGCTATTGGCACATGCAGGCAATAAGCTGCTCAGATTCACCATTTCGGCTAGATTCTGTTATTCTAGAATATTTAGTGTACCGACAGGCAACTTTGTCTCCAAAATATACATGCTGGACGTTGCAATGATCGTCTGTCTCTCATCTGCTGGATATTTGGACGCCATGCATCTGTCTGTCTGCCAACCTGCTATGTGAATGCACGCCATCCACTTACAATAAAGTCTGCAGAGCAGACATTTCTCCTCAGTCCAACGATTGCCAAGACTGTGTGGCTTCTAGAACATCCGTCCATATTAGGCAGGATAATTCATAGTGTGGTTATCGATACAGGTTTTCAAACTCTTCTGAATGTATATGTTTTTAAAAAAGATAATCGTCAAGCGCGTTCTTGCTGCATCTTGTCTACGAGAGCTCGTCCACAATCATCTTTTGATCGGCTGGCTTGAACGACAGCGTGCCGGTCTCTAGCACGTCAATAAGCATCTCGAGCCCGTCGTCATCAATCTCGCTTTCCTTTCTGAGCAAGTCCAGATCCGCGCCAAACCCAGTTGCAACGTAGTCCATGTAAATCTCCTTAAACTTCTTCTGTATCCGCTGATCCACCGTCTCTTCTGTGTTTAGCTGCATGTGTCGGACCATGTCGAGGTTTGTGGCCACGTAGTTTTCTAGTCCTGTTTCAATGTCGCGCACAAGCAGCTCTGCTTCCTTCTGCTGTCCCTCAAGGCGGTCGATCTCTGACTCGGAGTCGCTAGAGGAGTCTGTCGATTCTGCCTCTGAAGCCGTGTCGTCGGCGCTGATGCTGGAGATACTGCTACGGCGCTTCTTATCCTTTGACTTCGTCTTCGTCTTCTTCTTTTTGTCGTCATCCTTCTCCTTCCTCTCCTTCTCCTTCTTCTTCGACTTGTCCTTCTTCTCTTTCTTGGACGCCTTGTCTACTTTGTCATCGACAGACTCCTCCTTCTTGGACGCTTTGTCTTTGACAGACTTTTCCTTCTTGGACGACTTTTCGGACTTGCTTGACCGCTTGCTTTTTGTGCCCGACTCCTTGCTGCTGCTGCCCATTTGAAGAGTAATATTAGTTTACAGAAATGTTGAAGAAATTGAAGAACATAAAAGCTTATTCTCGAAATTGCGTGTCGCGCAGCAAAAAAAGAAAAAACGAAAAAAATCCGGAAGATCGCTTAATCTCGATACACTCTCTGGTCGGATCACGATAAACAAACGGGTGACGGCAATGCTGTGCATTGTTTGTTTCTCGTTCTTCATGTAGTATTTGTTTGTACTTTTTATTCATAGTAATGAGCAGCTCAGCTTCTTCCGATGAGCCACGGTCTGCTGAGCCTGTAGCTACCGCAGGTCTGGTCACCCATACCCCGCTTTCACACCAGCCTCAACACACCAGCGTGGACACGGCACTATCAAAAGCGGTGCCGGGGCTTCCGGCACTAGACCTGAGCAGAACTCTTTCCAGCCAGCGCGAGCAACTGTTGATATATCGAGAACTGCTAGAGGTGCTTGCGGAATCTGAGCAGGAGTCAGCAGCACTGTTCCCAGAGCTGTCCAAGTCATTGGTCACACATATCAACACGCTGAACAAGCTCAAAGACGACTTGCAGAATATATTTACCAGAATACGGGCGCTGAAGACACACTTTCAAAAGGAGTACCCAGATGTATTTGACTATGTTCAGTCGCTCCATGTCGAGGAACTTGACGACGAGGACGAGAGCTAGTGTACGCCGTGTTTATTCTTGCACACAGATTTTATTGTACGATATATGTTGTTGTTAAATTGTAATGAACCATGTCGATAGCGCGAGGAGAAGGACTGACGGGATAGTTTTGTCGGCCGATGATTTATTGGCTGACTCGGCACTCCCACTGCTAGGACTATCGGCCTCGTTATCCGAGTCGGATTCAGAGTCAGAATCTGCGTTGGCTGCAGGAGTTGTCTCCTGCGAAAGCGCCGTATCTTCAGGTACGGCGGTATCTGAAGCGCCATCTACTGGCGACAATGGTGACGCCTGCTGCTCTGGCTCTTGCTCTGGTTCTTGCTGGGCGGTTGTATCTGTTGTGTTTTCCATTGGGAAGGGCGACTCGAGTGCTGATTCGGCAATGGATTGGCTGTCTTCGGCATCTGCGCTTGTCTCCTGGTCCGGCGAGCTGGGATACTCAGCCGAGCTATCGCTACTGCCAATAACATTATCACTGGTGGTTGGCACAAGGGGCTCATATCCGGCGCTGTTCTTGTGCATAATAACTGGGATAATCTGACCGGCATCGTCAGTTGCCAGGGATATTACCACTGTTCTCGTGCCAGCAACATCGGCAGCGGCTAGGGATGCACCCAGGGCGACAGACAGGAGGGAGATAATTGATAGCTTCATTACTAATATATATGAATATTCTCTATACAATGCTTGAAAAAAGAAAGATATACCTGGTCTATAGATGCTTTAGAACAAGATGGTGTGTAGCATACATTTGTATTTCGACTATAGAAATGTTTTCATTTCAAACGATTCCATGTGGAGGAATTTTCTTCTCGATATTTTCCAATTCTTGCCATGTATTCAATGATAATGTACGTTGCCTCAGTGGCGTGCATTCAGAAATATTCCACCCCCATCTGTGTACATGTTAAAAAAAGGCGCACTGATATAGCCAGCTGCTGACGTAGTTGGCGGGTCACTAATCTCGATACATTAGTAGTTACTGTTGCCAATTTGTATATGCACATGTTAATATGCTCGTCTGGTGTTGATGCAGTAGCGTTTTTTCGAATCCATGTAAATGTGCAAATCCAGCACTAGAGATTATATCGCGGTATCAAAATGGGGAAAGGGATTTCGCTATGGCCAGATTAGCAAGAAATGGCTTAGCATAACCAATTCAGGCGAGCTACAGGTTAGAAACTATGCTATAGAGATAGTCGTGTATTTGGACTTACAGAAATAAAATTACATTAAACTTACTGAGAATCGGCCATTGCCATTACATCCTGCTCTTCCTCCTTGATCCACGCGAGCAGCTGCACACCAGACCGATTAACATACCTCCACATGCGCAGGTACCAGGGTATCAGACAGAGGGCCATGAAAATGACGCCCAACAGAGGAGCCAGATAGTAGGGCAGCTCGGGCTTCTTCTTACCCGGCACCTCTGCCGGAGGGTAGAACTGCAGGATGCCGAGCAGCAGCGAAAGCGCGCCAAACAGAAAGCTCAGCACCAACGACGACCTGAATCTGCGCAGCGGGTAGCTAGGCAGCCTGCGCCTGAGCACAATGACGCCAAAAGCCGTCAATGCGTAGAAATACCACATGCCCTCCTGCACCAGGTCGACGAGCAGGTCGAACGCCTTGCCCGGCGGCGGCGCAAACAGAAACACGAGCGACAGGGCCCAGATTATCAAGAGGGCGTAGATCGGCGTGCCGAAGCGCGGGTGGATATCTCCGAGCACGGCGCCGTAGGGGACAAAGCCGGTCTTGCCTGCAGTGTACATCAGACGGCCGCCGCCAAAGAGCTCGGACATGACGACGCCCAGGATCGACAGACCGATGCACACCGGGAGGATCACCTGGCCGACGGTGCGGCCAAAGATCTTGTCCATGAACTGCGCGGCAAGCAGGGTTCCGTTGTCAATGTCCTCGAGCGGGATTACGCTGAAGTATGCCACGTTGGCCAGGATATACAGCACAGCCAGCGTGCTCATGGCCAGGCCCAGCGACAAGGGCAGGTTGCGCTTGACGTTCTTGACTTCGCCGACGACATAGCCGACGTTGGACCAGCCCTCCCAGGACCAGAACAGGCGCGTCATGGCCGAGGCAAACGACTGGGCGTCGAGGCGCGTGCCCTTGAACCCCCGGGACCAGTTTGTACCGGCGGTCCGCTCGACGGCGCCGACCATCAGAAGAAAGCCGGTGCAGCTGACGACCAGCAGCGTGGCGATCTTGACGAGAGCAAAAAAGTTGAGCAGCCTCAGCGACCAGCGCACGGACACCACGTTGAGCAGCAGAAGAGCCGTCATGGTCAGGGCGCCGATGCCGCGCAGCAAGTAGTCGCGGTCCTGCACATAGTCGGCACGCCCTGCGGCATAGAAAAAGTACTGCGAGAAGATGGCCACGTTGGCAGCTATCGCGGCCGGGCGGCAGAAGAAGGTGACCGAGTATGCCATGATTGTCGCCACGAGGGCGCGCGGCCTCGGATACGAGTGGGCGAGGTACCGGATCATGCCGCCGTTCTGCGGGAACATTGTGCCGAGCTCTGCGCTGGCCAGGGCGCCGCCGAGCGAGAAGACACCCGAGATGAACCAGAGGATGAGGGCCATGGCCGGCGTGCCGCAGAGGAGCGCGACGGAGGCCGGTGTCGAGAATATGCCCGAGCCGACGACCTGGCCGATGATGATCGAGGAGGCCGAGATGAGCCCGATTTCCCGCCGGACGCCGGGCTCCGAGGACTCGGGCGGCTTGGGGCCGGCGTCGTCGATGGTCGGGGCTGTGCTGGACGAGCTGGTGCGGCTCAGGGTCACGATGTCGAGCGAGGTGGACTGCTGGCGCGCGGTCTCGGCGGTGTGCGCGGCCGCCGGCTCCAGCGGCGTGTACTCTACGTGCATGTGTGAAGAAAATAGAAAAAAGTGGGTAGGGAAGTAGAGAAAGGAAGGAGAAGAGGGTGGGAAGAGAGGAGGGGGGGGCTGTGAGGGAGGCGGCACAGCTGCACCGCGGAAGCAATTTGCTCACGCGCCTGGCATATAATATATGCGGCGCCGCAGATTAGCTGATCGGTTCGATGGCCGGACAGATGTGCTTTCGATCAAGAACTCGGACGCCGCCCATGCATGCAAACCAGCTCCGGACTTTTGTTTCGTTTCGTCTCCACTTTATACATTTGCTTTACAAACAAAAAATAACTGCAATCAGTTCTCATCTCTTTCTCTCTGCCCTAGACGCATTGTATTTTTTCTTCTTCCTCTTTTTCTTTCTTTTTCTTCTCCTCCTGGCATAGAACGCAGAGACCATGAGAGTCGGAGTGCTGGCAGTGGCGGCAGCCGCGTGGCTGCACCTTGCGCTGGTGCGCGGGCGCGACAGCAGCATGGTGTCGCTGTGGCGGCGGCAGGCGGAGCTCGAGCCGCCCGCCGTCCCCCACGCGCAGTCGGACCCGGCGTACGACTACGCGGCAGTAAAATTCAACAGCGACGGCGCCAGCATCGACCTGCATGCGGCCGAGTACGCGGCGCACAGCGGGTGGGAAAACGTCGGGCAGCTCGGGGCGCTGACGCAGTACCGCGTGTTCCGCCGGCTCAAGACGCTGCGCCGACGCAGCGCCGACGAGCCGGCGGTGGCGCTGGCGGCGGTGGCGCACGTGACGGAGCTGCGGCAGAACCGGCGGCTGCACAAGCGCGACGGGTGGCCGCCGGCGTCGAACGACACGGCGTGGCACGAGATCGGCGACCCGCTGTTCGCGCAGCAGTGGCACCTGGTCAACACGCAGGAGCCCGGGCACGACGTCAACGTCACGGGCGTGTGGAGGGCGGGCGTCAGCGGCGCGGGCGTGACGGTGGCGCTCATCGACGACGGGCTGGACTACTCCAGCGAGGACCTGCTGGCCAACTTCGACTACGCCGGCTCGTACGACTTCAACGACCGCACCAAGCTGCCGACGCCGCGGCTGGCCGACGACTACCACGGCACGCGGTGCGCGGGCCAGATCGCGGCGGCGCGCAACACGGTGTGCGGCGTCGGCGTGGCGTACGGCGCGCGCGTGGCGGGCATCCGCATGCTGTCACGTGAGGTCAGCGACCAGGACGAGGTCGGCGCGCTGAACTACGCGATGGACCGCACCAGCATCTACTCGTGCTCGTGGGGGCCCAACGACGACGGCGCGACGGTGCAGGGCCCGGGGCGCGTGGTCGAGGACGCGTTCGTGGCGGGCGTCGAGCGCGGGCGCCAGGGGCGGGGGTCGGTGTTCGTGTTTGCCACGGGCAACGGCGGCGCGGCCGGCGACAACTGCAACTTCGACGGGTACACGAACTCGATCTACACGATCTCGATCGGGGCCATTGACCACGCCGACCGCCACCCGTACTACAGCGAGCAGTGCAGCGCGCAGCTGGCCGTGACGTACAGCAACGGCGACAGCCGCGGCATCGTGACGACCGACCTGGGCCTGCGCGCGTGCACCAGCAAGCACGGCGGCACGTCGGCGGCCGCGCCGCTGGCGGCCGGCATCTTCGCGCTGGCGCTGTCGGTGCGGCCCGACCTGACGTGGCGCGACCTGCAGCACGTGGCCGTGCGGGCCGCCGTGCCCGTCGACGCCGGCGACGCCGACTGGGCGCCCGTGGCGCAGGGCCGGCGCTACAACCACAAGTACGGCTTCGGCAAGATGGACGCCGGGCGCATCGTGGCCGAGGCACGTGCCTTCGCGCACGTCGGGCGCCAGACGCGCATCGACGTGGCGCGCGACCGCGTCGAGCTGCCCATCCCGGTGCTGGCGCACGCCGGCGGCGAGAGCGACGCGCTGGTGCGCGCCGTCGAGGTTACGCGCGCGCAGGTGGAGGCCGCCAAGATGGTGGCCGTGGAGCACGTGACCGTGGCCGTCGACATGGCGCACCAGTTCCGCGGCAACGTCGAGATCTGGCTCGAGTCGCCGGCCGGCGCGCGGTCGCAGCTGGCCACCACGCGGCCGCGCGACGCCAGCGGCGAGGGGCTGAAGGGCTGGCGCTTCATGAGCGTCAAGCACTGGGACGAGGACCCCGTGGGCACGTGGACGCTGCACGTGCGCAACGCGCTGAAGGCAAAGTACGCCGGGCGGCTGCTGGGCTGGCAGCTGACGGTGTTCGGCCAGAGCAGCGAGCCGGACCCTGCGGCCAACGGCACGCTGCCTGCGGTGCCCGAGCCTGAGCCTGTGCCCGGCGAGGGCGCCTCGGAGACCGGCGGCAGCAGCTCGAGGACGCCCGGGCCGACCGGCACGTCCTTGCCGGACGGCGCGGGGCCGGGCGGCACGGTGCGCAAGAGCACGGCGGTGCTGGTTTCGGTGCTGCTGTTCGGCGCGGGCGCCGTGGTGAGCGCGCTGGGCGTGGTGTTCTACATGTGCCGGCGCGAGCGGCACTTGTCGGAGGCGCGGTGGACGGCGCTGGACAGCATGGATGACGGGGCGTTTGGGCTCGAGGGGCCCAGGCGCAGGTTCGTGGTCGACCGGCCGGAGGACCACGAGGACGCTGGCGTGTTTGAGTTTGCCGACGTCGAGGAGGAGCACGGGCACGTGGATGCCGGGGATGGCGCTAGTGGTCCTCCTGGCGTTGATGAGAGCCAGCGGCTGATGTAGTTTTTTTTTCTCTCTATATTCTACCTTTTTTTCGGTGGCATTAAAGCTTGCATTGATCAAGAGAGGTGGGGGGGGGGGGGAGGCATAAGAGCTTCTGGGAAACGCGTGCATGAAATTCATGCTGCTCTGGAGTAAGAAAAGGGGGAGGGGGGAAAGCGCTTACTCTACTGCGTTTGTGCTGACGTTTCTCCACGTCTGCCTGCCCGCCATCTTTCTGCTCTACATGTATCCCTTGAATAATCACTATTTAGTATTTTTATTTATATTTTATTTTTAAAAAAATATCCCTCTTCTTCCTGCGACAGCGCTTTGGAGCTCCCTGTCGACTTTGTCGGCCAACACAGCATGCTCTTTCTTTCTTTTTTATCTTCCTCAACCCTCTGGCGACTTTCTATTCTGGGATTCCCTGTAATATACCAAGGCCTGCCCAAAATACAACAAAATAGAACGTCTGAGCGCAGGCTGCACAAGACGAGGCAATCATCCAAGACTTTTTTTTTTCCCTTCTCTCTTCTATTTCTTGCACACTTGCACTCTTGCACTCTTCTCTGAAGAGGAGAGGAGGCGCGCTCGGCCGGCTTTCTTTTATTTTATTTTATTTATTTTTTTCTGCAAGACCTGCCATTTCGGAAGCCCGGCTGAAGGTGGGGGGGCAGTATAAGGTTCGCATTCTCGGCTTGGCAGCCCTGACAGCCTGGCCATTCTCTCTCTCTCTCTCTCTCTCTATTTTCAATTTTTTATTCTCGTTTGCCAGTTTCCTCTCTTCCTTATACTTGTTTCCTCTCTGTCTGTCATTTCTTCCCCCATTAACTCACACACACACACATTAAAAAACCATGGCCAAGACGCGGCGGAGCAAGCAGTCTGCGGCGACGGCATCAGCGGACCGTCCAGCGAGGACTGAAACCTCGACTAACGACAATGTAACCGGTTGGCTGCTGCGTCTCTGGGGTGGACTAAGACGAATACGCGATCCGTCAGGAGAGCAGCCCAAGCGCAAGGCACCTCTGGTCGAAACTGGTGCTGTGATAATTGGACCTGTGCGTGATCCCCTGGTAGTGATTCCGGCCGAAATTATGTTTACAGCGAGACGCGCTACGTTGTATACTGAGATGGTCTCGTTGGCACTGCGCAACCCGCTTTACCTCTCCCGCGTGGTGGCTGCCGTCAGGTATAGCGAGGGCGACGACTTGCTGGGAGTTATACTGGGGTCGCTGTTTGCTGCGCCGGCTTATGAGGGGCTGTTGACGGCGCTGTTCAAGGTAAGTTTTGCTCAACCGTCTTTTTTTTTTTTTTCTTGTTCTTGTTCCTCTTGTTCGATCGCAAATACTCGGATTTTAAATTGCGATTTTCATTGCCTGTATTTAAAGGCGATGGACGTCACGGGCAATCCCTTTCCTCTTCTCTCTTCTCTCACTCTCTTTCTCTCTCTTGATCTTTCACACTCACTCTAAAACACAAAAAAAATCCCGATCCATTCCCGATGCTCCGTAGGAGGTGATTGCGATCGAGGTTGATCGCTCGACGACGATCGAGACGGTGATGCGCAACGACGCGCCAAGCGTGCATATGCTCTCGGCGTATCTCAAGCAGCCCGCCTGCCTCTCATACCTGCGCACAGCCGTGGGACCAACGATAGACACGATCCTGGCGCTGGGCAGCACCAGCCTGGACAATGACCTGGCCTCAGTGTACCAGGACTGGGCTCGCACGCAGTCGGCCCGCCTGCCCCTCGTGGTGAGCTCCGTCGAGGCCGCTGGGTACACCGAGGTGCAGAACCTGAGCCGGCGGCGGGCCCGCCACCTGGCGCACCTGACCACGCACTTTCTCTACGATATTATCAACGCGCATGCGCATATTCCGCAGCCGCTCCTGGCTATCTGCACGAGCACACTGAGCGCAACGAAGAGGCGGTTTCCGGCGGCCGACGAGGCGCAGGCGTACTCGCTGGTGGGCGGCATATTCTTCCTGCGATTCGTCAATGCCGCGCTGCTGTCGCCCGACCAGTACGGACTTCTGGAGGAGCCGCCGAGCGCGCCGGTCAAGACTAACCTCAAACTGGTAGCCCGTCTGCTGCAGCGGCTGTCGAACAACTGGGGAAAGCCGGCCGACGAGTGGCCGGCGGATGCGCGCAAGTTTATGCGCAGCAATGCGCGCCGCTTCGGTCTCTTCCTCGCATCGCTGACCGACGACCAGGGCGGCGAGCCTAGTGTCAAGACTCCGGACGCAGCGGCTGTTGAGCAGACGGTCGGGCGCAGCTGTGTCAGCATGCCGAGGTACGGGGAGTGTGGCGAAGGGGGTAAGGCGTGGCGGAGGAGGGAGTGGCGGGATCCTGGAGCGCGCATCCGCCAGTGTGTGGCTGCACAGGGACGCTTTGGCCCCGCGGTCCGCCGTGCGGCGACCAAGCCGGAGTACGCCACAAGGCCAGCTGCTTCCGCTACTCCTGCTGCACCTGCTGCTGCCGTTGGTGGTGGCGGTGGTGGTGGCAGCAAGGAAGGGTCGCCTGACTCCACATCCTCCGGCGGCAGCAGCAGCAGTGGCGGCAGCAGCAGCGGTAGCACATCAACCGGATGCAGCACGCACTCGATGTTCGACATGAGCAGCCTGGCGCGCGTTTCCGAGGCGCCGTCCTTGTCGTCATCGACGGAGGTTGTCGTCATGCCGCTGAACGACCTGTATGTGCTGCAAAAGTATCTGGTCACGTACGTGGACGCCTGGACGCCCGGGGAGCACGCCCGGGCGCCCGGAGAGGGACCCGTGGGCATGCAGGCGTGCTTGCGTGAGCTGGGCCCGGCGCCTGCGCTGGTGCCTGCGCTGAACAACCACCGGACGCGCATCAAGCTGCAATAGAATATTGTTTCTACTTTAATTTTTCTTTGGCTGATGCTGTAAAATGTACATGTTTTTTTTTTAATTTTGTATAAGCCACAAGGCCGATAGGCGGAAAGAGGGAACATGTGCTGGGAAGAAGGGGGAAAAAAGGGCTGGATTTTTACATGCAGTGGTGGCTGGCTTATTGTCCAAGCGAGACTTGCTCCTTGATCACGCATACATCGCCACACTTCATGCGCCTGGGTTAGATATTAGCGTGTAATCTTGTCTGTGCATTGATTTCCCACTCGCTTGGCAAAAAAAAGAAGCTTGCGACAATGCTACGTATTGACCAAACCTCGTTAATGCGCACGCTACATTGAAACGAGGCGTTCGACATCGCATTTCTCTCTCTTTCTTCTCACTCTTCTCCCTTATATACCGCCGTCATCAAAGGAACAGCCTTTTTGTATTTATTTTTGCAAGTGGAAACCCGACTTTTGTTTTATATTTTTTCTCCTAATCTCCGCCTATTTTCATTCATTCTTTCTTTCTTGGCTAATCGCGTGGACTTGTCTGATTTCTCCTGCTTGCAGCCTCCAAAGAATAATCTCTCCCCCCAGGCTCCGCGCATTTCCGCTGATCTCAAACCCACCTGTTTCCGGATAGTGGGAGAAAAAAAAAACACCACTACTGTGGAAAAAAAAGTCCAAGAAAACACTGCCCGTGCATCACTCTGCAGCCCTGAAGGAGCGCCCAGCCAAGTCTTCCGAGCCCTTTCTTTTCGAGGGTCACGCTTGTTCCAGCCAGGAAAAAAATTTGGACGTCATTTGTGTAAAATAAGTCCTTCCGTTGCTCACTCACCCGTTTAATAAGGGGTCCACAACGAAATCCGCCTCCTTCTCTTCTTCCACTTGTCCTACGTTATCAGTGTATTTACCGTTCTTTTATCTATTCATCTGACTTTGTATATTACCACCCGCCTATATCAGCCTGTATTCGCATTGTACCCGCCTTGTACCCGCCTGTATTTACAATCCCCTAGCTTTGGAACCTCCCCCTTTGATTGCCGTACTTTAGGCAGCAGATACACACACACACACACACACAAAGATGCGCTCCGGCCCCTCGCTCGAAATCGTGCTCGACAAGCCCGAGCTGCTCATCCGCGGGTCGTTTGACGAGGCTGCGCCTGTGGTGCTCAGCGGAAAACTCGTCGTGCATCTGCACGAGCACATCCGCGTGCGCTCACTCAAGCTGTCGTTTTCCGGCCGCATCGACACATTTGTCAGCCAGAGCTCGGGCGGCAGCAGCAGCAAAGACGAGCACCGCGAGTTCATCGCACACACGTGGACCTTCCTCGAGCCGCAGAAGGCGCCGGTCGCCTGGGGCCCCGAGAGCAAGGCCTTCCCGTTCGACCTGCTGGTGCCCGGCGACAACCCCGAGACCGTGCACACCACGCTGGGCAAGGTGCGCTACCGCCTGCAGGCCACGCTCGAGCGCACGTCGTTCCACGGCAACCTCGTGGCCTCGGTCGACGTGCCTGTGAAGCGCGGGCCCGTGCCCGGCGCGCCCTGGGCGCTCGCGCTGATGGAGAGCATCGAGGCCACGGGCAACTGGGGCCAGCAGCTCGACTACCGCGTGTCGGTGCCCACCAGGTCGCTCAAGGACGCCGAGGTCTTCCACACGCGCTTCGAGATCGAGCCGCGCGCCAAGGGGCTCAGACTGATCTCGGTCGGCGTGCTGATCAAGGAGTATCTGCGCTACTACAGCTCGTCCGGCGAGCCGCTGCACCGGTTCGCGCGCGTCGTGGCGCGCAACGAAAACTACATCAGCCCCGCGGGCACGTGCAGCACGGTGCCGCGCCGCGCCGACGAGTGCCTGGACCTTGTGGACGCCACCAGCGTGCAGATCCCGATGGCCGTGCCGCCGGCGTACACGGGCATCCAGTACGACGTGCACACGGACCTGATCGAGATCCGCCACCGGATCAAGTTCCTGATCAAGGTGCGCGACCCATCGATGCTCGTGCACTCGGTGTTCATCGCCGTGCCCGTGACCATCATGCCGGTCACGGCGCGCGACGACTCAAACATCCTGCCGCGCTACGAGACGGCGCTGCAGAACCCGGGCGCCGTGATCATGCGGTCCAACACGCTGCCGCCGACGTACGACGCGGCCACGGGCGCACAAGCAAGGGCGCCTGCGCCCCCGCCCATGCCGCCCGTCGGCGAGCGCGCAGAGGTCGACGGCTTCCCCGGCCCGCTGCACCGCAGCCGCTCGCAGTTCTACCTCGCGTCGCCCGACCACTCGCCGCCGCTGCAGCCGCTCGCGTCGCCCACCTTCCTCTCGCCCGACGCGCTCCCGGCGGCTGCCGAGTCGTCGGCGCTCCCGGCGGCTGCCGAGTCGTCGGCGCCCCATGCGCCGCCAGCCGATGCGGCGGGCGAGGCCAGCCGCCGGTCGAGCGTGTCGTCGAAGAACACCTCGTCGCTGCACGAGCTGCTGGCCGGCGGCAAGCTGACCGACAAGGTGCGCTCGATATTCCACCACCACAGCCGCCACAACAGCAGCAGCACGGCGGAGCCCGACGCTGCAGCGCCGCCGCTGCCGCCCGTGCGGTCCTTGACCCCGCCGCCGGCGCATATCCACGAGCCGTCCAGGCACGCAGACGCCGCCCGGGCAGCCGCAAGCCGGGGCGCCAGCGCGGCGCCGGGTTCGCAGCGCCACTCGGTCGACGTGGCCTCGTCGTCGTCGTCGACGCTGGCGGCGCCGGGCGTGGCGGCCAGCAAGGCTGCGTGCCAGCGCGGGTCCCCGGGGATGTGCATTTTCACGCCGAACCCCGACTGCGCCATCAGGAACTTTCTGATGCGCGGCGCCGCGTGCCAGAACGCCGTCAAGCAGTCGCCGGACGCCCTGCTGCACGGCCGCGACCTGCCTGTCCAGCCGCCCGCTGCCGCTGCTGCGCCCAGGCAGAAGCCGTCGGCGTCGCCGCCGATGGTCTTCAACTAGCGTACTTGTTCAGACAAGGCCACAGAGTTACTACTTGTAGATTTGATTGCATTCTAAATTATCTTTGCTCTCGGTTCGCACAGTCTGGAGCGTCTTTTCACGTGGGAGGCAGGCCAAAGGAAACACCCCCTGCGGATCTACCTTGTCCTGGCGGATAAAGGATATACGCTATATCATATGCTGATGCATGCTCATATGCACTGGCATCTGAGCGCTTGGACCAGCACGTGGTTTATTTTCCTGGCTGAAACTGTGCTGCCAGAACAACAAGACCACCGTGCAGCCCTTGTTCTCGTGGTCACGCGTGCAATTATCGCCATATTCCTTCCAATTGTTTTTTTTTTCGGAAAGCCGGATCAAGGGATAAGGAAAGGGGAGAGGGAAATAGCGCGTAAATCCCGCTGTCCATATATCCAATTTATTTGGATTATTGCTAACCACCAATGCGTTCAATACCGCGCTTTCTCCCGTCTGGATCTACAGGAAAATCATATATCAATCCTTTTTTTTGACCAACGGAGACACCGAGCTTTGTTGTACACGGGAACCGCATCCGCTGTCCATCTGCAATACCATTTGCATCTGGAAATTTCTACCCAGAAAATTATAGAAATTATCATTACTCACAGAAGAGGAACATCCTCCTCCTCCTCTCACCGGACTGAAATGACAAAGCTAATTGATACAAGACCAGAGTGTCCAAGCTATTCTGGTTAGGCAGCGGTCGCCTATAAAAACACGCGAGTTTGGGAACGATAGCAACACATTTCCAATCCACAATAAAACAAACAGCCTTCAACATTCACCCATCTACGCTCCCACCAGATGAAGCTCTCTCTGTCGTTCACCTTTGCTGCGTTTGGCGCAATCGCCACCGTCCAGGCCGTCGCCGTGCGCGGTCTGCTCTCCCCAACGCTGCACATCTTTGGCGACTCGCTCTCCGATATCGGCACGCTAAAGGACCTGACCGTCGGCCTCCTACCGCCCAAACCCTACTGGGAGGGCCGTTTCTCCTCGGGTCCCGTGTGGAATGAGTATCTTGCCAAGCTCCTCGGCTACAACCTCTACAACAAGGCCATCGGTGGCAGCACCTCGGACAACAACAACTCTGCCCTGCTGGATTTCTCGCCTATCGACCTGCCGATCAACATCCCGAGCACGCAGGACCAGATCAATTACTTCCGTCTGAATAACCCGCTCTACGTGGTCTCGCTGAACCGTGACAAGGATATTGCTGTACTGGAGGTCGGCGCCAACGACTTCTTTGCCGAGATGTTTAACCTGGCGACCAACACGCTGACCATCGAGAGCTTTGTCGAAACCCTGTCCAACACCGTGGTCAGCCAGCTCGAGCAGCTGCGCAAGATCGGGTTCAAGAACATCCTGGTGGCCAACATGGCCGCAATCCAGTACACGCCGTTTGCGGATATCCTGAACATCGAGGGAATTGCCAACACCACGGTCAACATGTACAACGGACAGTTGGCCACCAAGGTTAACGCCTGGGCCAGCAGCGCCGCGGGGATCAAGCAGTTCGCCATTGCTGATATCGGCCGCTTCGTCGAAGCCACGGCCAACTCGCCCGAGGTTATCAATGCCCTGGGGCTGACCAACATCAAGACGTCGTGCGTCGGTGGAAACGTCCTCAATCTTGTGCAGGCGGATAACAAGCTGATGGCCCTGCTTAAGCTGATTGTCGACGCCAAAGAGAACCTGATGTGCAGCAACCCGAGCACCAACTATTTCTTCGACTTTGTGCACCCTGCAGAGCGCGTACAGAGACTGTTTGGGTACTACAGCAAGGAGCTTATCGATGCTCTTAACGCTGGAAAGCAGTATGCGCTTACTCAGGACAACCTGCTGGCACTCATCAGCAAGTACAATCTAGGAACCGCCGCGTCCAAGCCCGTCAAGATTTGAGTAATTTCCTTTTTTTTTTTGCTAATTCTCTGGTTCAGTTCTAATTTATAATCTCCAATCTTATTCTGTCCCTTTTTTCCTAGTCCCGACATTGCTCCGACGGAAATTATCTCCTCCTAGTGTATTGCATAGGACTAGCAAACTGATGAAACAAACTGATGAAATGCGCTTTATATTTGGTTTCCGCTTGCAACTGCCAACTTTGATTCCAGTTCGATGCAACGTCATATGTTCACTTTTAATGAAAAAAATTGCTGTTCATATTTCTACAAGCCGATATTTCTAACATCATGCAATGCCTAGAAGCATTGCGCTATGTCCACTACTGGAGTGCTAATCCGGATGCAAAAGTTGTATTGCGATCGGCAATACATCGCATAGACCAGTCAAGTAGGTTGCAACAAAAAATGCTCTCACGCTTATACAAAACAAGATGTTATGTATCAGTTTGTGTCTTCAAAGAGTGAGTAGACAAAAGAAAACTGTAAGAGTAGAGAATTATTGTCCGTCGGAGCCTATAAATCGAGATGACAATTCACATCCGTCTCAATCCTTCCAAATAACCACACCACAAAGCAAACAACCAAACGCTTCTACAATATGAAACTCTCAGTCCTCTCGTTCTCTGCCCTGTCCACTGCTGTTATCAGCGTCCAGGCCGCTGTAATTCGTGCTGCAACCCCGACGTTGCACATCTTTGGCGACTCTCTGTCTGACATTGGAACTCTCAAGCAGATTACCCTTGGTCTCGTCCCTGCTGCACCGTACTGGGAGGGCCGTTTCTCGTCTGGCCCCGTCTGGAACGAGTATATGGCCGAGCTTCTGGGATTCAACCTCTACAACAAGGCTATTGGTGGCAGCACCTCGGACAACTCGCATTCGACCTTAATTGACATCCTGAACATCAACATTCCGTCGACTCAGGACCAGATCAACTACTTCAAGTTTACCAATCCGTTCTACACGCTTGACTCCACGCGCAGCCAGGATATTGTTGTTCTCGAGGTTGGCGCAAACGACTACTTTGCAGATATGGCAGATCTCAAAAACGGAACACTCTCTGCAAGCAGCTTTATCGACACTCTGTCAACCACCGTGGTTGATCAGCTTGACCAGCTTCGCGCAATTGGATTCAAGAACATTGTTGTTGCCAACCTAGCCGCCATCCAGTACACGCCAATGGCTGGTCAGAACGATATGCGTGATCTGGCTGCCTCGATTGTAAACACGTACAACCAGCAGCTGGCCACAAAGTCTAATTCATGGATTAAGAGCGTTTCGGGTGTCAGTCACTTTGCGATTGCCGATATTGGCGGCTTTGTTGAGCTCACTGTTAACTCGCCCGCAATCATCAGCGCTCTCGGTCTGACCGATGTTGCCGATGCCTGCGTTGATAGCCTGAATCTGACATCATTGAGCTCGCTGCTCTCGAGTACAGCAAGCACCTCTGCCGACTCTGCATGTGCAGATCCAAGCACCTACTATTTCTTTGATTCGGTGCACCCTGCCGAGCGTGTACACCGCCTCTACGGCTATTATGCATGGAAGCAGGCTATCGCTATTCTACAAGGCACAACGTATGATCTGACAGAGGCAAACATGTTGTCTCTAATTAATCAGTACAACCTCGGTACAGTTGCGCCCAAGCCGGCAACTGTCTAAGTTTTTTTGGCGTGTTAGCGTTGTTAAATTTATCGGTTTGACATAAAAATTAAATTAGTGACTGGACCATAGACGGAGCGGTTAGACTGTGACAAACAAGAGAATGCAATGACCCGATTACTATAGATTGTGTCTGACTGGTCAAAAACACAGAGATACTTGGGGCAGAACAGGTATAAACAATGGCTGCGCTGAGGTCGAGACATGGAACAAGGGTAAGCTCTTATACTCAGATTGTACTAAACTGCCTCTGCTGTTACCTGCGTGCTTTTTTCATTCGCTGAACCGGTTAAACTTGATACGCCTACGGCTTACTGACCTCTACCTTTTTTCTTAGTCTTTTTATTCTTCTTCTGGGGTTTAAATGGCCCTGACTGGCATTTTCTCCTACATATAATATCTATTAAACTCACATACAAAATATAAACAGCGAGTCTTATACATATTAGACATGTCGTGGAATGAGCACACCAAGACAGTGGCCATCTTTCTGGGGCCGGCATCATTTGACGGTGTTGGCGGAGGCGAACCTATGACAATACCCGCGAATAACAGGCAAAATAAAAGCCCCTCGTGTTTATTTAAATAATATATTGATGGTGCATCAACAAAAAGCTCTAACCAGTATTTTGATGGTAGCCAGACCTTGATATTGAAGAAAGAATAGATGTGTGTTAGTAGAACAGATACTTGTGAATATAACATACATCACGCTAAGAGCATGCAGTAAATACACAGATAATACATTCGTTGATCATATTCTTGCAACGCAAAGCTGTTAGGGAGCTCGTTCAGCTTGGTTAGCGTGCAAGTCCTGTTTTTTTTTTAATTCACCCACTTGCTTTTCGTTTGCTGTGCCATGAAAGGATAGTCTGAGCAGGGAGAGTCTAGCAACCTTGTCGAGACAAGGTCAGTTTACATTCCGGACTGGTCTCGGGGCGTGAACATACTGTGAAAATATATTTCCAGTAACCTCGTCGGTGCAAAGGTACCCGTTACCTGAGTGCTACCCTTGCATGCAATTGAGGCAGGGATCCATGAGCCCGTACTGATCAAAGGACTTAAACTGTAGCTAGCGGCCTCAGCGTTCCAAGACACAGGAATATGCCTGCAATCTAGAATAAACAACCGAATTAGAGAGAGACTATGCTTCACCTAAGTGTCACCTGTACCGCTAATCCGGAAGCATACGGCTGACCATATACTTCCTTCTACCGATAGCTGAATGTATACTCCGATATAACTATCAAGTAATCAACCCTGCCGAGGCAGGTACTCGATCCCCTTTCCAGTTGCCTACTACACCTAGCAGCTCTAATCAGCAAGGTCATCTACGTCCAAGCAATAAGCAACCTCCCTCCAAAAGTGAGTGCCTCGATGAAGCGTGTACTCTGAAGGTAGGAAGACTTTCTCGCAAATGGACAGGCGTAGGATACCAGGCATTAATCATATCAATCTGTGGTGAAAGATATGTTTACTTACTGTAGCGTAGTTGCTTCCATTCTAAGCACCTCCACCGTCCGCCGCATCGTGTAGTTCTGTGTACTGTTTGGCTGTGTGATTTAATTGAAATAGAATATGACGTGGATAAAAAACTGAAGAGAAAAAGTGGGCGACAAGTGACTGGTCTTCAAGTGTCTTAAAGACCTGCAAGTGCCATCCTTGCCTGAATTGCGGGGTTGGGGAAAACGCTGCGCCACCTTTTCTCCACTCGTTGTCTTTTTTCATTGTCCCGGCTTGTGTTTTATTTTCTTGATTTTCTCTGCCGGCTGCAGCTTATTCTATTGTCTCTTATTTCACACTCTACGCATTACTTTACGCGTGTCTGTGGAGATTCTCATTGGCGCATGTTAGACCTGCTTGGAATAGATAACGACTCTCTATTGCGCAAGACGACAGGACCAGCGCAAAGAAAAGTTGGGTTGCAAATAAGCGCATAGAGAGAAAAGCCACGCAATGAGAAGTTGTCGAGACACAGCGGCCCGAGTTCTGCCATGCTTGGACAGCCATGACGCATGCAGCTGTACATACGGCAAATGTCACAGAACAATTTCAGAGTTCGGATGTCGGTAGCTGGAAGGGCGTGCATTTCTTTG